>LPNX010741441.1:0-24568 GCA_001517045.1 Pseudotsuga menziesii | reverse complement strand
TTGAATGCATGTATAATTGAGAATGAAATGTGTGTATTTGCTTAAAGTAAATTTGTGAATGCTGGAATAGTTAATTCCCTGCCCAGGAATGGACATGAATGAGCTCATGTGCCTGCTGGGGGAAGGCATGAAAAATATGAAAGTCTCCTTGATGGAACTTGAACTGTCATTCCAATTGGGTAATTAACTAACTGATTTGATATCTATATTATGCTTGGTCTAATAGAATTTCAATGGTGCATCTCACAAGTAAGAAAAGTGAAACCAGGTGGTGCACATTGATCATGGACGCAGATCAAAAGTTGTTGGACTTGGCTGGAAGTCTCCTTCAAATGATTGCCAAGACCCAAGACAATATTGGGGAGATACTCAAGATACAGAGAAGGCAGAGTGAAATGAACCACCATATTTTTCAAGACTCTATTGGTTTGCAAAGGGAAGTGAAAAGCCTTTTGGGAGCAGTCGGCAAAGGAAAGGAAGGTGGATCAGCAATGGGACATTCATCCAAGCGACCCGATAGGAAATGGTCCAGGCATGAAGACTCAAAGGAGATTGAGCAGGTAAAGATGAAGCAGCCAGTGAGATGGTGGAGATGCGGAGGACATCATTTACGCCAGGACTGTCCGATGAAGGAACATGATGAAGGCAATAGCCGCAAAGTTCCTAAACTTCGGGATCAGCAAGAAGCTGAGAACTAGCACAAAAATTCCATGGAAGCCGAGAGGCTTGCTCTTGAACGTTCAAAGTAAATGATTGAATGTGGAACAGATCTGCAATTTTGAAATTTTTGATGTGCAATTGTATATGTATTGTATATATGTAATGGAACACCGAGGACGGTTTTATTCCAAGGGGGAGGGGAATGTAATGTCCCTGTTTTTGACCCCATTTGCATGATGCATATAATGTAATTAATCATGGTGAGGAGCTAAAATCAAAAGCCCCACCATCGATTTGGTTGTGTATGTTTCGGCAATGGGGATAATTGTCGATGGTATGTCGTTCTATAAGGCACATTATAATTCGGCATCATGTAAACCCGCACATCAATTAAAATAAACCACAACCAGCTACAGCAGTGCAACGTTGAATGAAAAGGGCATGGTTCCAAAGGATAAGGGGTGGGGGATGTCAAACCTTGGTTTATGGGGGAAAAACCCATGTTTTATTACCTTGTTGTCTCACCACCTTTGTTGTTTTGTCACCTTTTGTCTCATCTAACCTTGTTAACCTCTTTAATGCTTCAGCTGGTGGTTGGGGGAGTTGCTTGCTGAAGTGGTGGTGGTTGTGGCAGGATGTCATCTTTACCCACATGCCCACTCCACCCACGTCTGCCCATTCTTCTCCCTCACGCACTCTTCCCTGGTCAGTTGACTCTCACCATGATTTTTGGTCTGTTGGCTCCTCACGCATAGGCTCTGGGCGATTGTGGTCTCACGCAGGCATTTTATTCCTCCTCACGAGTTACTAAACGCTCAGGCACTTGCAATTCGCGCCCTCCTGACTGCTGTGCATTCTCACGCAGAGGATTTCCCTCCCGTTTCTCATTTTCACGCACAGGAATTTCCTGGGTTTTACCCAAGTCGTTTTCCTCTACGAATTGGTGAATGGAGTGGCTGAATCCTTTCCCCATGGGTCGAATTGTGGGTTCTACGTTGATTATTACCCACGCCCAGGCTGGGAGTTTGTAAATTTGTTTCCAGCGTGGTCTGTGTGAGTCTTCCCGTGGTTCCATTGCCTTGGACGAGCTATTGATTTTTCCCCTGCTGTAAGTGTGTTTGCTGCTACGTTTGGGAATTTGTGGTATGCCGCTTCAGAATTCATTTGTCCTATTTTAAGATGTGACAGCTGATTGGTTGCTTGAGTGCAATGGATAGTCTTCGGACTGTGCTGGCTTGGCTTGGTTGTTGAAAGCCTGTGAAACCCAGCTATGTTGATTTGTTGTTTATGTCCCCTTGGCTATGTATAAGCCTGCAATTGACCCTTATTCCAGAGGAATCATGCCCAGCTCAGGGGTGGCAGCGTTGCTGAGAGACTAATGAGCAAGCTGGCCTATGGTTGGGTGGAACGTTGCAGCGACGTAGCTGGTTGCGGGTTAATTCTTCATCAGAAGATAAGTGCCGCTATTTACTGCATCTCTGTAATTCATATTGATTGTAAATGATGGAATGTCTATGTTTTCTTTTGCTGATTGTTTGAAGGACTGTGCATTCTTGTATGATGAATTATGCCTGTTGTTTAGGCTTTTAATTTCAGCATTGATCTCGCCTGTTTTATGTTCATGGGCTATTTGCCCGGCCGTGTTTGATGTTCGTCGCGTCCTCTTCGCTGGTTGAGGGACGGGGACGCGACACATGGGATCAAATAGTATGAATGCATGGGATCCATGGGTTGATCTAGCTTTCAAAGAATCCAAGAGATCACAAATAAACATAGCAGTAGACTCATGGAAATATACTGGTAAAGAATCCTCTATGGTAGAGGTATGAGAGGAGGAAAGATAGTGATGTTCAAAATCTTCAAGGAGGCTCTGAGAATGAGTGCCAAGAACAAAGGAGGAGCTGCAGAAGCACATGGGATCAAGTATGGTAAGTGGAAAAACACTGGAAGGACTTGATTTGGCTAAGCAAACATCCTGGATGTCACTGGGTTGCGCACCATCAAGAAGAGAGCCATGCACAAGGTGTGAGAGGTCTGGAATATGGATCTCAGAATCCATGATAGAAGACATAGAGAAAACTGAATGTGTGAGTGAATCATCAATAGAAATAGCAACTCCATTAGTCACTTGTTTTTCATCAACATCATCATGAGAAGATGAATCAAGATCTTCTACTTCAGGAGACACAGAAAAAGATGGCTCTTCAATATTTGCTTCTTGATTGAAAGAGGAAGCATTCGAATCAAAGAGAGTAGTAGCAATAGGAACTGTATGAGAAACTTCTTCTTTATGATCAACTTCATCAGAGACTGTAGAGGTTGAGACATCTTGAGAGAGAGAAATCATTGAGGAGCTAGAGGCACTCTCCACATAGCTAGAAGGACCCTCATTGTCCTTTCCCAAAACTCTATCCAATGTTGTTCATAAATCCTTTGGGAAATCAATAGAATCAATAAGGTAGTGCATGCATGGAGAGATAGATAGGCAAATAGCTCCAATTTCTCTTTCATAGTCATTCAACCAGTCACTTGGCTTTTCATAAGATTTTTCACCAGCTCCAATAGATATCTCATAGATACCTTATCTCTTTAGATATGAAATCATCTTCAGTTTCCACTCTGAATAGCTTGTGAATGGAGAAAGAAGAGGAACTGATATTCTTGAATCCATTCGAAGTTGAACCTGCAAAATAAACCTGCAAATATGGAAAGGAGGATTAATTAATCTTGTGATAATGGATGGTCTAGGTTGGTTTATCTTTGAAGCGGTGGAAAATAAATATATGGCAGCAAACTTCCCTGTGGAAGTGGAGTTTAATAGGGGTAATGTAGAGGAAAATAGGGGGAAATATCAGTTGAAAAAGGATCAAATATCCCCACCTAGAGACTCTGATATCTCATGTGACCAGGACATACGTGCAAACTCAAACACGGAGGGGTCCGAGACTACTTCAGAGAGACTAGACTTAGACTTAGTCCTATTTAAAACTAGCTCCAATTCTTCACCACAATGCTCAGATATATCATTAATAGAAACAACACCTTTAGCAGGTAAGGAAAAAGTTCTTTCTAACCTTTGCATCTTATTGGATTCCTGAATCGATCTCTCTAGATATAAAATTTCTTAAAAATGTTCAACATTGGGATTGCTCCTCTTATTGGTACTTTTGTCCACTAGTATTCCCAGTGGAGTCACCTTCCAAAATATTTGAGTGGATTCACTAGAGCATATACAACCATCATGTGTCTATGATCGACTTATCAACTAGGTCATAGAACTAGAACAATGTCATTTCCTCGAGGAGATAATAGTGATTAGTCCTTGACAACGATGCCAATATGTTAGCACCCGATGATTTTCCTATGGTTGTAGTAGGAGATCACTAGGGTAACCATTTCAAAACAATATTTATCATATATCTTATACTATCAGAGAGGGATCTCTCAATGTCACTAGGATCATACGCATACATGTATAATCTTCAAGGAAGCTATCAGAAGGCTAGATATCTGACAGAAATAAATTGTTTGTGAATTCAAAGATTGCATAAAAGACAAATAGAAGGTACCCTTGGGAAATGAAATCATATCCTACAACATTCAAGGGATTACAAAAATAATGAGTAGGGATTATCCTATGTAATATGAGGCAACGTGGGTGTTATATTCAGTCAAATAACTTGAAGTGATGACAGATAGAAATAAGAAAAAGCTTTGGTGAAACAAGAGGAACCTATTGATGGATGAATCTCCTGGAACACCATTGAAAGAAGTAACACCACAGGTTAATAACTGAAATAGAGCACCTACCAGGCGATGAATTCTATCACATCCATTATAAACAGACAAAAAACACGATTTATGATGGAAGGAGCATTTAACAAAAAATGAATTCCTTGCATACAATATAGAAATGTGTTAGCAGCATACACATGCATGAAAATGAGAAATATAAGAAATGTAACTGAACATTGAAGACATTGATGAATCTCAGAAGCTCAAAAAATTCTTTTTCATTAATACTTCCAAGAAAAATTATAGAGATATAAAACCAAGCGTAGAAGGCTTCAGAACGAAAGTTTTCAACCCTTTTCTCTTCTATGGAGGTTATATTTATAGTGTAATTTAACCCTGATACATGTCTCGAAATTGCGCACCAAAATTAGTTAAATCATAGTAATCAAACACAATAGCACATCCTAAATAATAACAAACTCTGATGTGGCAGATTATCCATGATTTTTAACACAAATTAGGAAAGCATGGAATGATGCACATGCTTGACCAAAACAACAACATAATGTCTAGGAATCAGGCTCACTTGTTGAAAATGACGGTTTAGAGCACCTCCAATGGTCCTATGATAACTCATCCTTGCATTGCTCCTCAACTACAGAGGTGGAGGAGCCTTTCTTCATTACAAACCCTTGTTCTTTAAAGTTTTTCTTTAATCCTCATCATCCTATGGCATGCAGTATGCACTTGGACCTTTCAAAATTAATGATCTCTTTCCACTAGTCTACTATCAGTAACTCTAGAACGAACACCTCCTTTGTGAACACATGCAACTCCACATGATCCCTATATGAAAAATCCGACAATTTTTCACTTGTGGCTCTAAAAGTGAACACCAAATCGAAGTCATATGCTAATTTTTCGAAAATTGTTTTTCCCGCTAGGGATTGCTGCATATCCATGAATTTAGAGTGGTCTTACCTGCATCGAATCAACTTGTCATGATATTCTTTTTGCAACAATGTGGAACCCTTTTCTTCCTAGAAGAATGGTAGTGCCATATTAACAAATGGATTAAACATTTCTTTGAAAGACTTGAATTCATATGCCATAATACAAATTTTGGATTCAATGGTATTTAAATGGTGGTGTTGGTTTACAAACTTCCTAACCCAAGAAATGATAGAAATCATGTACGTTATGTTGCATGTTTTGATTTATTCCTTTGTAAAACCCAATTGAGAAAGTCTATGGCATTTCTGGCATAGTCAACAAGATTTTTATTTAACTTCTCTTACTGCTGTAACACTTTGCTTGGATGACTGTATAGCTCTTTCCTTATCCAATATGTAATCTAGGTAGGGCCTGAACTTAGTATCCTATGATATGAGTGCATCCCATATGGTATACTTAGTCCCTTGCACGGGCAATTGTCCTGTAATATGCTTTACAAATTTCTCAGTTTTACCCTACAATTATACACACTTTTCTTCCCATCTCTTCCTTTCATGTTCTCTCTCCATCGCCAAGCCCTCTATATTCTTATTCTGGTTCTTCAACCTTGTTATTTCCAATTCCTTCATACTTACTTGTGTGAGGGATTGAACACTGGAGAATTCACCAGGTTCAGTGATGGGAGGAATGACTCCCCTTTCGAGTTCTTCCTGTTTCTCTTGTAGCTCTGTCTCTTTCTCTTGTAACTTATTTTCCAGATCATCTAATTTGGCTTCAAGGGCCTTATCACTCTCCACTATGAGGGAAATATCCCTTTTCCATTACTTATTTTTCTCTGTCAATTTCAATAGTTGGGACTGACAATCTTTTAGCCTACCATTCAAGCTTTCTTTTTCCTTTTCAAGCTTTGACATTTCTGAAGCTTGGATCATCTGAGTAGCTGGAATCTTTAGTTTTTTCTTCAGCAGTTGAATGATATTCTCTTTTCAAAAAAATTTGTGTGCAAACCCCTGTATCAGCTTGGTTTTCAACAAGCGAAAAATATCTCTGCAGCTTCTTGATATGATCTTGGTGGGCCCTATTTTCCACCTTCTCTTGTCTAAGTTGATTTTCAACCTTATTCTTGCTAGATTGCAACCTAGATATTTTGAGTGTTGACTTCAACAAATAAGTATAGATAATGTCCCCTTTTTGCTTATGTAGGTGAATCATATCTGGTACATGGATATCATCTAGGTTTACTTTCATATTAGCTACTCTATTCCTATAAGATATGGACAAATTCAATGTATTTTGTTTGTGATATTTGACAGAAGCCATAGAAACTTCCTTACTACAAGATTTTCTCACATATGCATACAATTTAAGAGACTCATTCATGGTAGTTTCTTTGATTTCCTTGTATTTTTCCAATAGTTCAGTCTTGGACCTATATCTATCTGTTGAGCCTTTACGTGTCTAGGAAAATGCATTTTCTTAAACCTCAAAGGCCGAGCATTTGACCTTTACCTATTTTTTTTTTCCTTTACCACCTTCTTCTTGTAACAATTTCCCCGCCTCTTCCAACATCTTATTTTTTTGTGTTTTGGCCATGTCTTCTACCTTTGTGTCTATGATATTAGATAAATCTCTTTTGTTAGTATGCTCAGAGACACTAGCCAAAAGTGTGATATTTTTTGCAACTGGGACCAAGATTGAAATGCCAAGTTGAGGTGAGGTTTTTTCCTGAATTGAAGAAGTAGAATCCCTTTCCATACTGTCATTTCCCTATTTCTCTTGGGGGTAGTCCAACCAATTTGTATCCTTAGGTAGACATGCCACCTCATAGTGCTCAAAGGGCTTGTTTTCATTTACCTTCCTTCTGATAGAGATGATGTGAGGGGGATCGTAATTGATGGCATATTTAGTTGGGAACCCCATCTCTCTTAGCAAAATTTATATGAGCGGAAGAGAAACTTTGTTTTTAATGGTAAATGGTCCTATGGCCCAAGGAAATATGATCTTTGAATACTTCCTAAAATTCAGAAAGTGCTAATTTTCTATGATAATCCTTTGTCTGATCAGCTCTAAAGAAAACACCCTGAGGGTAAAAAAGGTAGGTAGTATAAAGGGTTGATGCACAAACCCATATAGCCTTATCACTGTACCATGTTCTGATAAGAACCAGTCCTCGATTTTATTCTCAGGATAGAATTGCAAAATATCTTTCATTTGAGGTAACACTCTGGGTAACTTCTTCTGGAAGAAAGCAATATAGACTTTTGACATCAAGAAGTACATGAAATTTCTATAATCCATGTTTATCTCCTTTGTGATCACCATTTATGGGAGCTATAGGTTCTATTCATTGAAAGACAAAAGCATCTTCAGTAAGTAGGACTGAAATCTAAAAGTTCTTGTCTTGGGGAAGTATACTAGCTGAGAATGAATATTCTGAGCTAGGAAATCATCAAAATTAAGCCAAGAGAACTGTGTTGACTGACTAGACTCTCCCGATTCAATTGGACAGGTGCTCAGGGTAAACAATAGGCTCATTAAGGGTTCATTGACGTACTTGTGTGTGTCCCTTCCTAAAAACTAACTCCTAAGGGTTATGACACATTATGTTTCTTCATTAAACTTGTTAGCATCTATAGGGAAAGCGTAGTTTTTCAGATGGGTGTCAGGATTGAAACAGGATATAAAGAAGACCTCCCTCTTTTCCATAGTTGACTCCCTAAAGCACTAGACAATGCCTTCTTCACTATATCCTTTGGACTTTTGAATAAAATCCATAGGAATGATTAGGTATTTTCTAATGACAAGGGGGCTGATGGGGCACATGATTTTTGACTAGGATTCTTCGATAATTATCCTCTCGGAGGAGGAGTAATTAGTAGCACACCAGTCGATGAACTCAAGGCAACTTAGGGTTTGGTTTGTGGAGAAATGGTGAAAATACAACCTGTAAATGCCATGCATGTCTATTCCTTGATCCTTAAGCAATTTTAGGTTGTTCGTTACAATTTCTATGGGTCCATTTAACACGATGGTGTCAAAGAAATATGAATATTTGTTGTTGACACAAATCCATTGATAGAGGTTCACTCTCTGTTGACACCCTTACCACAATGATCTTCTTGATCACTGGCCTAGACAAGTTTAACCTTGTCCAACAACATCTACAAAGAAAATTAGGTCTCACCCAAGATGTTTGAGGGAGAACTGTCGAAACCAAGTTTCCACAGTAAGGAGGATTTTGCATCTACTATCAACTTATCATAGTATTACTTAGCATATCCAAGCATTGGTTCATACATTCATAGGTTTATATCATCATTCATTGGATCGTATCAACATTCTGAGATTGCATCAGAAGTATCGATGCATAAACATATCTACCGGAATAGCATCATTCATAATAGGAAAGCATCACATCATTCAAAAATAAACATCATAATGTAGTATTCGTACACATCACATTGTAGGAAAATAGGAAAACAGAAATAAGTCAGAAGACACAGTGTTTCTCTCAATTATTCATCATGTCATATTAGCTTCACATCAAAAGAGAGGTTCCCAGAACAGTTCCCCAATTCAGAACTCGTGTCACAGACATATCACATATAGATTCAAGATCAATATTAAGCTCCATCCTTAGCAGACTTAACATTTACAATCCTAGATCTATTTATAGGATTGCACCTTTACATTGGTGGTCCACTTAAGCCAAATTCCTAACTACTTGGACCAAAATCTACAAAATAATAACCAAAATCTACAAAATATGGCCACAATATAGAAACTATGACCAAACTACCTTGTGCATCATATTCCTCCTTATGCAACAACTTTGACTCTGCGCAATAATTTTGGCGATGCACAACTAATTATCTCCAAAAATACCTGCCAATAGGCCCCCTACACAATCTTGTGGCTCGCCCTCAAGCCACATTAGCTGTAAATAGTGTAGCCACTGATATTAAACTTAAAGTCGTCATACTATTGGGTGACCGCTTTGACCTACTCCTTTACCTTCTCATTTATTTCCTTTCATTTGTCACTTCATGCTCTAGTGGATGCTCAACAATATTTGCAATGAAATCCTTTCGTCCATCGTGAACTACTTGCAGCACCGAAACCGCTTTCATTGAGAGATGCACATCAATGTCCTGGAATTCGTCAAGCTGCATTTTCCTTCATTGTTGGCGCTCCCTTGCCTTTGTGATGCGTTGTTACAATTCATTCAGCTCGATCGCTTGTTTATCTACACAACTGGATGCATCACTCTAATATATGTCCTCAATTTAGTTAGCTTCCCCTCTACTTCCTACAACTCCGTGTTGAGTTGCTCCAATTACCCATCTTGGACTACACTTCCCCAAAACTGTCTAGTCGCATCTATAACTTGTTTTGCCTCTTTCTCCATATCTTCCAACTATGTCACCAAGTATTCAATAGTTCTTTTTCATTCCGCAACCTACTTCGGTGGTCTTCCTAGATTCCCCAGCACATGCAGATATTCAATGTCGCGTTTAAATTGTGTAATCACTTCTTCAATTCACTTCAATTTTTCCTCAACATTCATGTCTACAATGATTTCTGGCACTTCTTGGAAGGAAACATAAATTGCATGTTCTAGGCACACCCTTTTGTCCCATAGTTGCACTTTTTCCACCGTCAACCTATCTTGCTCCTTCTTCAATTCTTCAATATTCTTCCTTGTTGCTACTTCTTTTTCTTGCAACCTCAAGAGGTGATCGCCAATGATTTGTTCCCAGTAACCTAACTCCTAGATCACCAATTGAACCAATGCTTGGGTTGACAATTCATTGATATTCAATGAGAGGTCTTGAAACTACTAGAGTGAGGCAATGACATACTCATTGTTTGTCTCGATTGCACGTAGTGGAATCTATACATTTCAGATCCACTTCCTTGTTCTTATCTCTCATGTCTTATGTTAAACATTTTCCTCAGGAACTCTTTGCAGACTTGCATCAATTAAAAAATTTAGACAAGTGTTTACCTCTCCAAATCCTTCAATAGTCTTCTTCCTCAACTTCTCTTTAGTCACAGTAGTTTCCATCATGATAACCACAATAATATGGTCTACCTTTGAACCTTCCATTGACACTATGTTGTTGGCTTCATCCTATTCCTTCCTCTTCTTTAATCTAATCTCATTAAATATCTTCTCCACCTCTAAGTCTGTTGGGGTCCTCGATGATTCCCCGCGTGAATCCCGACCGCTGTAAGGAATCGACGCTGGATGTATAGGCTCATCTACTAGAGGACCTACCTCATCATATGATAATTCCTCTGCACTTATCGATGGTTTCCAGTCCGTTGGCCACTCAACCACTATGAATTCCAATTCCTCCTCAGTCAGCTTGTATTGGGTCGCCAACCATTGTCTTTGAGGGTCCCTGTATGCTTGCATGTGGATGGAATGCAAGCCAATAACAAATCTAATGACTCACCAATACTTTTCCACTACTTAATTTGTGAGTCATGGAACCTTCACACCTTCCTCCTGTAATGCTTCCCAATACAACCAAAACTATATTGCATAGTCCCTTAGCTTATCTTCCTGGCTCAAGTACCAAAGTTTCTGGTATCGCACTCCCTTGCAGACCTAGATAGCTGAAATATCCATCCCTTGGTAGTCTTATGGCTCCATCAATGAAACTAGTGTAATAAAGATGAGAAACCAGCTATATGTCAATGTACACTTTTATGCTTGCATGATCATTGCATCCTCTGTTAACTGGCTCAACATAAATACTAACTAGTTCATTTGTACACCTATGGCACACAGCTTAGCGCAGGAAAATACCCCTGATGTGCAGTGGTTTGATCGATTCTTATGCACTACTTTGATGGAAACAATCCTGACTGCAATGTGCACAACTCGCTCATTGATACTATCTACCTTGTATGCACGCCCTTCGCGCTCCAAATCATACTTTTTCTTCATCTTCGTTTCTAACCTTTTGTTGTTGTCCTTTCCTCTGAAATATTGTGATGGGTTGGGCCCCTCCTTGGGCAGCGCCATGATTTGTGAAATCAATTCAATGGTGACTGGCACTGGTAGATCCAGCCACATGTATCCTCCATGAAAGAATTCCAGCAGTTGCTTGGCACATGCATTTTCTTCTATCAGCCACCGAAAATGTGGCATGTGAATCAGGCCTAACAACCCCAACTTGTCCAAACCCAACACCCACTCATGTGGAGCTCGCACCGCAGGATCCTCCTCTAGTACCATCCTATCCTAAAATGGCTCTTCCCTACAATTAGTGAAAGTGAGAAAATCGTGATCCTCATACTTCATCTTGACCATAAACGATACGATTTGAAAGATGCACTTTATTCCTTTCGAAATTGCATCCATCTTGATGGGGTACTTCTAATTTTTCATGGGCTTCCACTCTTTGGCTCCAACTCTGCATGGAGTTACATAACTAGGGATGTCCATTGCTATTGGCCCTACTCTTCTCATGTATACCTCACATTCCTCTGTGTCTGCTCTTGTCGAACTCCATGTTTGTCTCTTCTTCTGTAGTGGGGACTTAGGCCGGTTGGACCCTCTCCTCTTCCTTGTGACCGATGACGAAAAAAATGACATACTTGCTACCTCTTATTCAATCCAGACACCGACGATGGGTGAATAATCAACAGTTTCACTCAAAATATCTTGAGGAGATACTCGCTACATTATTCATGAGTGCTTGGTAACTCACTCTGCTCACCCTACAACTCACTCACAACTCTACAACTGAACTCTACTACTCAGTCTCTACAATTCACTATCGACAAATTAATTCTTCACAATGGTGATTTCAACCTCTGGGCCACCAATTCTTATAGTGCGATATCAACCATGTGAATGATTTTCCAATCAGGACGACTAAATCCTTCATTCATTGCTCGAATCCATCCTCGATCCTCTCAATCTAACGGTCGGATTTGTCATTAATGTGTGTCTCTTCCAAGAGCACCGCTAATTAATGGGTTTAACTACTATTTTTATTGCCAATTTAACTCTATCATGTCCTTGCAGATGTCAGGACATGATTCCCTAACTGCAACTCTGACACTTATACTTGGGCAGCCCCTTGCTCCTCGCGCGCCATCCTCCTATGTTAACATTTTTTTTTCCAACATGTGCAATGCCTCAAGCATCATTCAGCACCAGGCCCATCCTGTAGGGATTCATCTTGCTTCCATTTACTAACATAGGAAGCATCACACCATCTAGCTGTTGCAACTATATTGTGCCTCCTGCAGTAATGGAATTGATAACATACAGACCTAGCTAGTACATCTGCAACTTACCTGGATGTTTGGTGAACTTGTTGTCATACATCAGCACCAGTTCTCCTTGTTGAAAGTGTTTTTTCTTGATATGTCAATCATGCCAATCTTTTTGTTGATCCTTCTCAACGTGCTGGTGAAAACCTGTGAGAAAGAGTCTTCCTCTAGCTGCACCAAATGAGCTAGGCGTTCTTCTAATGCTCCTTTGTCATCCATTTTGGTTACTATTGCGATGCGAAAATTCAAAAAAATTTACTCCATTGGCATGATTTCCTCCTATACATACACCAAATTGAATGTTATATTCCCTGTCAACCTTTTACAAGTGGTGCGATACACCCATAAGATTGCTAGAATATTCAAATCCTAGTCATCACAATTTGCATTACATACCTTTGTGAGCGTGTGCTCCAACACCTTGTTGAATGCCCCAACTCTCCCATTTTCTTGTGGATGATAAGGGGTACTCTTCTTATGTTGTATCTGAAGCTCCTCCGTTATCGGATTGACAGTTCGATTGATGAAGTGAATCCCTTAATTGCTTACTGATATATTTGGACAACCAAACCCAGTTAACAATGTTATCGAACAAGAATATCGATGCTGTAATAGTGGTCCAATCTACAACTAGTGCGGCCTCTTCCCATATTGTTATATAATCCATTGCTGTAATGATATACCACACATGGTTCTATTTCCAGGTGGGTTGATCGGTCCCACAAAATCCATTGCCCATTTTTCAATTGGCTCCAACGTCACTTGAGGTACTAACGACATCTTGTCCCTCCATGAGGGCTTCGAGTCCTTTGACAAACATCACAAGTCCACACATAGTTGATTGCATATCCATTAAGAGTTGGCCACAAAATCCCTACGCAAAGTACCTTCCTGGAAGTAGCACGACCTTTGTAGTGTCTACCTGCAATTCTCGCATGTTCTTCTGTCAAAACCTGATTCTGTTCATGCGGTAGGACACATTGCCATAAGACCTCATCTGACCCCATCTTATAGATTTCCCCAATAATCAACTGGAAATACATGGCTCTAACAACTAAATTCTTCTTCTTGTTTGTAGTGAGACCTTCTAGTGTTTTTCCCGTCGCAAAAAACTGAACTATTTTCTCACAATATTGATGAATTATTCCTACTCTGAATAGTTTCGCATCCAGTAACCCATCTTCAATGTTCTTCGTTTCTTCACCTGTCTCAATTCACGATAAGTGTTACGGTCCTCCATTCAAGTGACCTGGATTCAAAATTATCTAAAAATTGAACTCTTGGAAGAGAAGTAGCCACCGACTTGTATTCCCCCTGACATAGGATTATTCGTTGGGTATTTCAATGCAAGGTGATCTGTGAACATCTTGAAATGACCTCCCAACAAGTAGTGTAAAAAATTCTGCAATGCAAACACCATTTCCAATCCTTCCCTCTCTATTGTAGTATAATTCTTCTCTACAGACTACAGCTTCCAACTAGCAAAAGAAATTGGGCGATCAATATCACCTTCTCCTAGATATGCAGTTGTTAGCACTCAAAATGTACCCAGGTTGTAAAAGGTAAATCCCAAGGTAATAGCAAAACCACTTTAGAAAGAAACTCGTTTTTCTTCCAGAGAGGGATCTCTCAATACAGATTTAGCAAGACCAGATATAAACCAACACTCAAAAATTTGTATATATGGTTGAAACAACACATAACCATTGGGCATGGATTCACACACATATAAATATATTACAAAGACATATACACGAGATTTATCAAAGGCAGGATAATCACATTATCACAGTCATTCATTTAGTTCAAGTGAAACATAATAGACAAGGAAACAACCCATTAATACAGAGCATCAACGATGAGTTCTATATCAGCTTTAGTAGAAGAATGTATAAAATATCCAAAACGATGACTAGAGCATAAACATATGAATTCTAACATTCCAACGCTATGTTTCAGATACGAAGAAAAACAGAATGAAGTGTTACACTGGAAAACACAATTACATAAGGAAAGAAGTACAGACTGTAATATCAATGACATAGGAATCTCTGATAACTCTTATGCATTTGCTTTGTTATTCAAAAATATATGTTTTCAAAATAATTCCACAACACGATGAGTTCCAACCCCCATCTCATAAAATAGATGCGAATATATACATAAAATAATTTGATCTTCCAAGAAGATTCATAACTGAATGATCGGCTTAATTAAAGTCTTGTAACTAATTTCCTAAATTTTAGGAATAAACTACAGCTTCAATCCTAACAAATCATTAAGCTAAAATCAACTTCGTAACATGTCCTCATCCAGTCAGCTCCTCGATGCATAACACTTATCTCTATGAATGAAGGATGTATTTTGTCTTTCCAAACCTCTCTACAGCTTTCCACTGCTCTGTGCTTGGGGTATCACATTCCATCATTTCTTGAATTGACACTTCCAGCTCCATGTAAGTTTCATATGACACTTTGGGCAATCCTCTCCTGATAATTAGGAACTTTTGTAAGATTTTGAAATCCTCTGTCAGTTTGTCTACAATAACTTTTCCTGTTAGGCCCTTTTCCAAATCATCAAATTTGGAATGATCCATGCGGCTTTGAACTAACAAGCTGTGATAATGCTCCTGAGAAAACATCCGTCCCTCCTCATCCCAAAAGGAAGGCAGGCTATCCTCAAATAGCTCTTTGAAAACCTGCTTGAAGTTATTAACCTGTGAAACCATTTCATCAGCTCTATCCTGGACCGTCTTCATTAAATGATTCTTGTGGATAAACTTCTTAGCCCATAGTACTATTGATATCCTGTCCTTTATTCCCATATCATGCAATTTCTAGTATGTTAATGAATTTAAGAAGTTCAACACATTCTGGGCTGTGGTGAGGGGCTTTCTATCCATAGTTTTATTTACCAATTTTAGTCTCTGGTTGGCCAAATTGATCAATATACATTGATCATCAACAAAGTTCAAATAGTGTTTGAATTTAGTGACTTCTACACATAAGTTGTCCCAAATGATGTGCTTTTCCCCCTGCAGGGGACCCTTACCTATGTTTCTCTCCTTCAATTCATTGAACTTCTTTTGTAACTGGTTTCTGTCTTGCAATATTTTGTTTTTACTTTCATTCATTTTGGCTAACTCGGACTTGATCTTTTCTTTCTCCACCTTTAACTCTTTTATTTCTTCATCCTTTAGGCTAACCTGGGGCATAGGTATTGACAATTCATCCGTAGAAAAGTCATTCAATGGTTTATCAATATTTACAATAGACAAGTCTTCATCAATAGGAGTCTGACTCATCAATTCCTCCATGATCTCCTTTTCCTCGTTTTGGTCCTTTTTCAGCAAGGAAATTTGAGATATCAGTTCATTCCGTTCGGCTTCCCATTTGTCTTTTTCCTCTTTTAACTCGACAGCTCTTCCTTTATGTTCCATCATCTCCTGGTGCATCTTATCCTTCTCTTCTTGCAGTGCCAACAATTCGGATGATTGAACATGTTCTGAGCCTGGGATGTTCAATCTTTTCTTCAAAATTTGGAGAGCGTTATCCTTTTCTTCCAACAATATTCTGACTACTTGGGTGTTATCTCTTTCATTGCCTGAACTGATAATATCTGCCTGTAGCTTCTTAATCTGAATGGAATTGGCCTTATTTTCAACTCTTTCATGTTTCACTTGAACCTCTAACTTATCTACCAAAATTTGTAGTTTATTAATTCTTATCATATATTGTAACAAATATGAATAAATAATATCACTTGTTTGCTTATGTAGCTGTATCTTGTCAGGAACACTAATCTTGTCCAATCTTAGTTCCATTTCTGCCACTTTCTTGTCGCTTACCATGGCCAATTTGAAGGTATTTATTTCTGTATCTCTGGCAGAAACCAAGGAGGTTTTCGGATTGTGTAAATTCCTTACCCTCGGGAGTAAATTTCTTGTCTCTTCCAGAGACTGCTTTCTTTTCTCCATATAACTGGCCTTAAGCTCCTCCTTGGACTTGAAAATTGAGCTTGGTTCTGAACTATCTACATCTTTGAAAGAAAATTGATTTACCTTTACAGATTTTGTTGGGACTAGGGAAACCCTTTTGAAATCATCTGTAATCTCTTCACTTGGAACTCCACCAACTTGGAAAACTTTGGATTTTTTGTGTGACCCATCTTCATCAACTTCCATGCTTTCAATTTCATAAAGGCTTCTTTTGATTACAATACTGGAACCACCTGTCACCTGAGACGTTTCAACTGGTACAATACTTGCATCCTCATCGGATCTTGGAATCTCCATAAAATGAAACAAGTTGGCCATCTCGGTCAGACCCTCAACACTCTGGTGGTCAAATGGTTTGTTTTTGTTGGCCTGATTTCTTAGGGAAATTACATGATGAGGATCGTAATTAACCCTTGGCTCTTTTCGAAATTCCATGTTCTCTAATGACTTTACTGCAAACACTAGGGAACCTTTATTTTTGAAAATAAAAGGACCAACCTTGAGAGGGAATTTAATATTTGAAGATTTTTTAAAGGCCCCAAAATGCTCCTCCTCTGAATGCAGCCTTTGTCTCGTGAACTCTAATGCAAAAATTCTGGGGGTAAGGAAAGCTGCAAACTTATAAGGTTCCCCCGTAAATCCATATATCCTCAAAATAGTGGAATATTTATATAGGAACCAGTCTCCGACTCGATCATCAGGAGAGGACTGCATCATGCATTTCATCTCTTCTAGCACCCGGGGAAATACTTCATCAAACCACATTTTGTAAATTTCTGACATGATTGAATTCGAGAATTCAAACATGCTGATTTGCTTTGGCAAATCTGAAGAGAAGATGGTACTTAGAAACTGTAACTCGGTGACGTTTGAACATAGCAGCATGTTCAACAAATAAGTTTGAAATTTAAAGAACATGACCTTTGGGAATTCACTTAATTGAATATGTATCATTTTTGCCAAGTATTCATCTAGACTGAATACGGAAACTGATTGAGACTCAGAACTTAATGAACTTATTTTTAATAGGAAACCCAGGATAACTTCATTTACGTGACAATCACTATCAAGACCCAAAATTTGATAGACCAAGGACACCACTAATTGAATTTCATCTTTGAAAATATGAACACAGTATGGTAGGAAAAGACCATCTAAAGATTGACCTTCTTTCAAGACACTAGACAGGAATTTGCAACGGACTTCTGTTCCACAATTTTTGTACAATTCAGCAAGAATGGATTCATTCACAAGTTCACGACTGTCAGGGTAGCTATCGGGAAAATTTAAATTTTCACAGATGACCTTGGCATTAATTCTACACAGTACTCTAGACGTAGACCAAATTGTAATGACTCTTTGAGAAGGGGAATAATTAACTGCGCACCATTTTGCAAATTCAGGAAAATGCAGGGTTTTCTCAATGGAAAAATAATATAAAAATGACTTACAGACATTCAGGACATCATTACCCTCTAAATTATATTGCCACAACCTTTCCTTGCTGACTGATACACTTCCTATGGAAAGGAAAGGGTCACACACCCCTCTATCTCTATCGACCAGACAATCCTCTTTGTCATCCAAAACCTGACCAAACCCTTGCACATCTTTTCCCTGGTCCATAATTCAATCGATAATGGTATTTGAAAGGATGAATTATGGCGTTTTAGGCTTACCTGTTAACTGTGGCTGTGTGCATTTGAAATTTGAGCGTTAAAGGTTGAAAAACATGCAGGCCCCTTTCACTTGTCCGACGCCAATAAAATAATCACGGAACAAGTCAACTCTGCTTTTATAGGACCCCACTCCGGAGCATCCCTTTGGAGGTTTCCACTAAACCGCTTTCACCTCTGGATTGCACCACGATCGACCACGTGTATAGTGGTTTATATTCCACAACCTCCCTTTACCTCCAACTACCACACAACTTCCCGTTCCAGATCCATCTGTGACTGTAGATCTATTTCACCTTTATTTCCCAGCCATCGGATCAAGCGACACGTACCCAACTCCGCCGAGCGTCCTGGTTTTATCCAACGAGAAAGTCTCCACTCTGGATTCATCTACGATCGTTGATGTAACCCGCGTTTATTTCTCTGCCGTTAGATCAAGTGACATGTACTCAACTCCGTCGGGTTCCTTTGTTTTAACTAATGTACAGGTTCACAAGGTGGAGTTTACACAAACCGTAGATCTCATCAAATTAGATCAACGACCGTTGATCCATATATTACATTAAATGCCCGCATATACTTATCATCCTCACATCTTTTAAAGGGTAGACACAATATAGGCCATTGATCTTCATCTTTTAGCTTCGCACCGTTAGATCCTTTGATAACTCATTGTTTTTCACTCCTTTCCATACTTTTATACCATAAAATTTTAACCAAAGTATTACAAATGACCATTACCTCCTCTTCCCTATGATTTTTTCGGGCCTCTGCTAAGTAGGGTTGTTAACATCAGCAACACTCCCAACATGGTTGGAGATGCATCAACATGAACATGGAACTCGTTCATCCAATCGGGAAAAACCACTATTGGTTCTGCAACCATCTTTTTCTTTAATGGGTCAAAACTTCCTTGACACTCTCAATTCCATGCGAACAACACATCCTTTTTCAGCAACTTCTCCATAGGTGTTTTGATTGCCACATATCCTCTGATGAACTTGTGATAGTATCATGTATGGCCTAATGTTGCTCTAAGTTGCTTCACATTCGTAGGTGGTGGAAAGATTAGGATTAGCGCAATCTTGGCTGGATCGACCAGTATTCCTTCCTTACATACAATGTGTCGTAGCAACATCCCAAATGGTGCGTAGAATATGCACTTCTTTGAATTCAGAGCGATTTAATGCCATCGACATCGTTCCATCATTATGTTGGAGACATTTACCACCTTACACACTCATTTTGGTCAATTTGTCCTAGTTAAACCACTATCCTAAGTATTATTGTCTTAATTAACATCACTGGAGCATTAAATGTCATCAGCTAGATCACATCCATGCCTACCTTCAGTCAAGGAGGCTAACTTAGCCTTCTCCTGCATTAAGGGAGGCTAACTGGAGCACTTTGAGGGTGATCTGAGTGATATTAATGCACCTAATTGCTAACTGATGGTTACAATCAGTTAAACAGGGAAGTGAAGGTGCCTCCCTTCATTAAATCGATTGTTTAATAATTATTTAATGAGCTGGAGTCAACAAGGGCACCTCCAACCACTTCTGATGTTCAGTTACACTTTAGTTAACCTCATCGGGGTTCATTGGAGTCATTGAAGCGCTACCACTTGATGGTTGGCTTGCTGTGACATGTGTCTGATCTCTTTCGGTTGAGACTCAGTCATTTATTGCACTCCAAGTTCAGTTAGGGATCAGTTGAGTTAATTAGGGTTTTGATCAGTGGTTAAGTTGAGTGTTGACTGTGGCTTACATTTAGTTAAGCTAGACTCACTCATTCAATTCGAATGAACTCCTTAGGAATTTGAATTGCTTCTCATTCATTCTTGTAGCATGACATTGTAATGTAATTTCTCATTCTTTGTTTGAATATACAGTGCGGCTACTCATTCTGTAGCCCTTTTTCACCATTTTCATGAATGATTGTCGTTAATATATTGATGAGACTATATTTAGTCCCTAGATCATTGTGCAAGTTTAATATGGTATTAGATCTCATGACGGGACAAAGTTCTATCTCTCAAAAACAAGCTTTTTGACAAATTTCTGCATGAAAATTGAGCAATAGCTAAAAACTCCTGCATTACACCAGAAGGCAAGGCTTACTAGTTAATACCCTAATTAAAGAACTTGTTTATCAAGCTTGCTTAATTGACTATGTTGGGTGTGATGAAAGTCTAAAATGTGCAGGCTGTCTGACCTTACATTGCCCTTTTTGTTGTGATTTTCAGGTTTTCTATAGGTGAAGCATTCGCTCCAGCAGATCCAGATGGCCTCCTTAGTAGATATTTTGACTCCATAAAATTTCCACTCATGGAAAGGAGATATGGAGATTCAGTTGCACTCCAGAGGAATCTATAGAGTCACCATGGACACTGAACCTGAGCCTAGTTCTGCTATAGACAAATCAAGATTCTTGAACAAGAAGGATGAAGCCTTCAGATTCTTGTGCCTCTGTATTTCCCAGGATCTTCTTTTCCATCTTTTGGGATTGAATACTCCAAAGGAAATATGGGAAAAATTGGAAACCCTCTATGGAAAGCAAGATGACTTGAGAGTTTACCAGCTCGAAAATGAATTAATGTCTCTCCAGCCCTCCAATTTTGAGACTTTGAATGATTTTTTCACTAAGTTCAAGCACACTGCCTTACTCTTGAAGCAATGCAAAGTGGAGAAGGCGGATGATCAGCTTCATCCTCACCATACTCTCCACACTTGGAGCTGATTATTCAGTTTTTGTTTCTACATTTTGTGCGTGGAAGCTCACAACCCCTGGATGGAAGATGCCTACACTCAATGCCTTCATTGAGTCCCTCACAAGTGAACATGATCATATTGTCTAGATGGGGATCATCAAATCCTCCCATGATCAAGCCCTCCATGTCTTGGGGCCCAAAGATCGAAAGGGTAAAGGAAAGTAGCAAAAGAACCCAAAAACTAAATTTGATGCTCCTAAGCCTAGAGTTGAACACCAGCAGCATGATGAGTCTTCCAGCTCAAGGAAGAACAAAGGAAAAGGGCACCATGGAAAGGAAAAAGTCAAGTGTTCATATTGTAGGAAGGGATTCCACCCTGAACATGCCTGCATGAAGAAGAAGATTGATGAAGAAACCTCTCTCCTTGAGAGAAATCACATCAATCTTCTATAAAGCTTCCGGAGGAGAGATCAGCAAGATCGGGAACCACAGCATGAAAAAGGTCATGCCCTCATGGAAAGCACTTCAAAGTCCAAAGCACTCTTGATTGAATATGGAGCTTTGAACCACATGATGGCTGAACGAGACTCCTTTTCATCCTTGGAGACCAAAAAATCCATCCCCATCCACATGGGAGATGACTCCACCATCATTTCAGAAGGACAAGGTACGATTGATCTTGAGAATGCTATTTTTCAAAGGTTTTGTATGTACCGTCTCTGGCATCAAATATCCTTAGTGTTTATCAGATGACACATACTGGAGTGCCTACGAGATTTTATTTCAGCCCAAATGATGTTGAGATAATGAAGCTTGCATCCGGGAAAATCATTGCTAAAGGTCCTACAAACCATCATGCAAGAGCCTATGAGTTCTCCCACTTTGTGCCGGACGCAAAGCCCACTGCTCTAGTAACTCATGGAAATGAGGTTAGTAGTCTATGGAATGAAAGGTTGGCCATCTCAATTTAAAATATTTGCAGCAATTATAGAAAAAATCCATGGTTGAAGTTCTCTCGGTCACCAACGCAACCACCGGAAATTGCAAGGGCTGTGTGATTGGAAAACACGCTGAGCACAAGTTCGATCGGGGGAAGGAAAACTGAGCTACATGCATATTGGGGCTGATACATTTTGATATCATCGATTTGATGCCTATCACATCCATGAATGGATAAAGGTATCTTCTTACTTTTATTGATGATTTTTCAAGGTACACATGGGTCTTCTTTCTCAAAAAGAAGTCTGAAGTATGTGAAAAAATTTCTGAACTTAAGGCCTTGATCTAGAATGCCTCTAGGATTAAGATCAATATCTTGAGATATGATAATGACAGGGAGTATTTCAGTAATGAGTTTCTACACATATGATCCCAAAGTTGTATTCAGGTCCAACTTTCAATTCCCTACACTCCCCAACAGAACGGTGCAGCGGAAAGGAAGAATCAGTCTCTCAAGGAGATCACCACCTGTATGTTGGAATCAAAGAAGATTGCTGCAAATTTGTGGGCTGAAACCATGCATTCTGCAGCATACATTTAGAGCAAGGTTCCACACTTATCCATGAAAGGGAAGACCCATTTCAAAGCATACTTCGGACACAAGCCGGATGTGTTGAACCTATGGGTGTTTGGGTCCACTGCATGGGCCCGGATTCCACTTGATAAAAGAAGGGCTTTGCAACCGCAAAGAATAAAATGTATTTTTATTGGGTATCCCAATGAATCAAAAGTTTTCATTCTTCTGGATATCAAAAAAAAACAGATCATTATCGAGAGAAGTGTCAAGTTCGATGAGCCTCTTCAGGAGGTGGAACTAGTGAAGGAGAAAACTGTTGAATTTCCTTCCTATTATACTGAATATTTGGATGATGAAATTGGGGGTGATGACCCTGATTTGGATCCTCTAATTTCTAATATCAGTGTGCAGCAATCATCAGATGCTGAATCAGAACCTGAAGTGAAAAATCATCTTCCCACATGGGCCCGATAGACATTTTCCTCTGCAGGAGATAACATTGGAAATCCGGATGATCCAAGGAGAACCCGGTCTGATTTCCAAAGAGAAGATATTGCACTCTCTTGTCCTGATAATTTGCTATCCAAAAATTCCTATTTGGTGATTAGTTCAGACCCAAAATCCTACTACCATTCTTGGAAGGATCCAAGATGGCAAGTTTCCATGGATGAAGAGATGAATTCTCTTCAGAAAAACACTACTTGGGAGCTAGTTTCTCTTCCTCCGAGAAGGAAATTGGTTCAATGCAAGTGGGTGTTTCATACCAAGTTTGTTGCTGATGGAAGCACCTGAAAATATAAGGAAAGGCTGGTGGCAAAATTTTTCTCTCAAGTCCATGGAGTGGACTACCATGAGACCTTTGCACCGGTTGCAAAAATGGACTCCATCCGCCTAGTTTTGGCAATTTCAGCATCTAAGCACTCGGAAGTGCATAATATGAATGTTAAGTCAGCCTTTATACATGAAAATATTCATGAGGAGATATAAATGAAGAAGCTTGAGTTCTACATCACTGATCCATCTTTGGTTTGCAAGCTAAAGAAGTCACTATACGGGTTAAAACAAGCCCCAAGAGAGTGGTATTTCAAGATGGATGCCTTCCTTCTCTCGCAAAACTTCCAAAGGTGTAGATCAGATCCAAATGTGTATTTACAGAAGTCTGATAGTAATTTGATCATTATTGTTTTATACATTTATGACTTACTGATCACAGGTAGCACAGTTGCTTCCATTTCATCCATCAAAACTGCTCTCCACAATGCCTTTGAAATGAGTGATTTGGGGCTCCTAAAACAATTTTTGGGGCTCGAAATTGAGAAACATTATGCTAGGATTATGGTCACTTAGTCAAAATACATTTCATACCCATTAGTAAAGTTTAACATGGTGGAATGTAGGCCTGCACCATTTCCTTTCCTTTCAGGGATCAACCTTGAAGAAGGAAAAATCACACCTCCCATGGATTGCACTATCTATCAACAACCGATTGGTAGCTTGTTGTACTTGACACATTCTCAGCCTGATATTTGTTATGCCATGAATTTTGTATAAAGATACATGTAGCAGCCTCATGATCTTCATTGGAAGGAAGCCAATAGGATCCTTCAATATATTCAGGGAACCAAGACCTACGGCATTCACTATGCTGCAGACTCCGAGCTAGAGCTGGTTGGATACATAGATTCCGATTGGGTGAGTAATTATATTGATCAGAAGTCTACTTTTGGATATGTATTCATGTTTGGTGGTGGACCCATTTGCTGGTCTAGCAAAAATTAGGCTGCCATAGCACTATCTTCAGCCGAGGCCAAGTATCGAGGAGCGGTGAATGCTTGCATCCAAGCAGTTTGGTTGTAAGAAATTCTTTCAGAGTTTGATCTTGGTAGTAATTTTTTCACTGTCCTCTTTTATGACAATCAGAGTGCTATTAAGATATCCACAGATCCAGTTACCAAGAAGAGGACCAAGCATGTAGAGATCCACATGCACTATATCAGGGAGCTAGTGCATGACAGGACCATCAT
>LPNX010741419.1:405331-462533 GCA_001517045.1 Pseudotsuga menziesii | reverse complement strand
ACATACATACATATATATATATATATATATATATATATATATATATATATATATATTGAAAAATGAGAGTCTATTGGCATAGGACCACTGCCCCATACTTTGGTGATCAGTGTCATTCACAAACCTGATCTGGAAATTGAACAAGCGGGCTCGGTAAGGAGACCTCTTGTCTTCCAACAGTATGGCTAAAAGAAACTATCATGGCTTGGGAACCATCTAATGATCATTTCAGTCCAAAATCAAGTCCATGATCATAGTAAGGTTGGCTTTGGATAAGACCCCCTCATCCTTATGTACAATAATTTTCTCTTTGGGAACAACTAGGGTTTTATTTGGATATGGATTGCAAAACACTACCATGTCTTGATATACACATAACAATAGCGTTACTCACCAATGCTTTACAGATCATGAATGAGTCGACCTGTGATAGGATCTCCCATCTTCCATAAAACTGGAAGCCACCTCCCCAAGTCATATGGTAAAGATGTCCTTCCACTAAGAACCTATGAACCTAATGAGCTGGCTTGTGATTAGACCCCTCATCTTGCAATTCACATAATAAAATTATTTTGAGTATGGCCATGATTAAATTCCAAAAGAGTAAGACTAACCAGGTTATAAAGGTATGTTGCAGTGTGCTAATGAGACCTTAGACAAGAAGAACCATTTTATTCCATGAATTTCGTCATGTGAGTAAGGAATATAGAATATATTGACTGGGATGAGAGCGCATCCATCTGAAATCCTGCAATCATTGGTTTCCATTCACATATAACAGATCCTGATACAAGTTAGGGAAGATGGAAACTGACAATTTGCTTAAGGTTAAGAGTATTGAATATTGAGAAAGACTCATTTCCCATCATTTCCAGATGTGTAGAAATTACCAAAAGTATACTAATATCAATCAAACACTCAGAAATAGGAAGAGAAAATAACACACCAAACCTATGTACAGGGTTGAAGAATCTTTTCAAACAAAATACTTTTTAAGCATGAAAACATTCACTGGGTAGGTGTCAACGACTCCTTCCAGTGTTTTTAATTGAATAGTATTATGATCAATATTTTATGTAACAATGAATGGTCCTAGCCAAAGGAGTTGGAACTTGATATACTCCTCGTTGTCTTTGTGTTGCTTGTCCCATCTTAATACTAAATCTCCCTTCAAAAAGTCTCTATCAGAAAAGGACTTCTCGTAGAATTTGTTCTTAGCTCTTTCTCTATCTTCCTCTAGCTTGAGCAGATAATCAATCCTCTGTTGTAATGGAGAAGAATCACTCTCTAGGATGGATTGGGCCAACTGCAATGAAGGGATGGTGAGATTAGCTGGTAGGACTGCTTCCTTGCCATAAACTACGCAATAAGGGGATTTACCAATGGCTGCCTTCGGAGTAATTCGGTCTGCCCAAAGAGCATTATAGAGTTGGGTATGCAAATTCTTGTGATGCAAAGCCACTGTCTTTTTCTGGATGTTTATCAAGTTTTTGTTGGAATATTCTGCAAGTCCATTGCACTAAGGATAGTAGTTGACAAAAAATTTAAGCTTAACCCCTTTTTCAAGGGCATAGCTAGTTAGGTGGATGGATGTGAAGTATGACGCATTATCAAAAATGAGATACTCGGGGGTGCCAAACCTGGTGACTATCTAGTTTTCAAGAAAGGAAATTACCTAGTTCGTATTAGAAAGTCTTAGAGGGACTACTTCAACCCACCTAGTGAAATAATGAGTGGATGTCAAAATGTATTTGTGCTTTAAAGAAGATACAGGGTTGATAGGTCTGATGAAATCCAATCCCCACTGCTGAAATGGGAATTGGACCACTACTGGCTGCAAAGGGAAGGCAGGATTCTTGACTTTGCTAGTACACTTTTGGCAAGGCTTACATCTTCTGACATATGCATGAGACTCTCTAAACATGGTAGGCCAATAGTATCCTGCCTGACTGATTTTGTGAGTCATTGTATCACCTGATAAATTCCTACCTGCAGTCCTTGCATGAAATTGAAAAAGGAACTCGTTAGTCTGGTCCTTTTCCAGGCATCTAAGAAAAACTCCATCATAATTCTTTCTAAAAAGAACATTATCAATAAGTTGATAAGGGGATGATTTCAGCCTTAATGCTCTACGTTTATTAGGATCAAGGGTTTCAGGAGAAAACCCATTATGAAGAACGAACTTGATGTGATCATACCATTCAGATGTCACTGTTTCGATTGCATTAACAAAACCTGTAGGTATAACCTCTTCCTGTTCCCAGTCGGTGCATTGATCTTCGGGATCATTTGATTGAGCAAAGAGTTGACACAAACCTTGTCCTTTGACTATCTTCCCAGGTTTGATCTCTAGATCATATTCCTGTACAGCCGTCATCTAGTGATCTCTTTTTTCTCCCAACTCCTTTTGGATGAGGACATTGCGAATGACCGCATACGGGACAATCACCTTGGTCCTTGACTTCAAAAGATAAGGCATGTAATGTTTTACCAATTTATACACTATGTAGGCTTGCTTGTCAACATGGGAATAGTTGATTTCTTCTCCTTTAAATGTGAAACTCATGAAAGAAATGGGGATCTCAGTGTCCTCATGATCTTCTGTGTTAGGACAATTGCATAAGAAAAATTAGTAGCAAAATTATAAAGTATGAAATATTTACTGAAATCTGGAGACATAAGAGAAGGCGCTTCTGCTATGGCTCTCTTGATTATAGTAAACACATTCTTCTCTTCATAGGAACACTTAAATGGATCCTTTTTAACTAAAAATTGCAGGGGTTTGACGAATTGGAAAAAATTTGGAACAAATCTACGAACGAAATTAATCTTACCCAAGAATGACTGCATTTCCTTTCAAGAGTTAGGGAGGCCGATCTTGGAGATTGCTTCAGCGTGTTCTGGATCAATGATCATACCTTCCTTTGAGACGATGAAACCCAACAACTTACCTTTCGTCACATCGAAGATGGACTTCTTGGGATTGAGGGAAATCCTAAATATCCTACATCTTTTGAATACTTGTTTCAGAGCAGATAAATGATCTGGTCATTTTTTAGAGTAAATGGTTACATCATCTAAGTACACAACGACAAAATTATGGATTAAGCCCCAGAAAGCTATGTCCATATCTCTCTGGAACATGGCCCCTGCGTTTATTAGTCCAAATGGCATTCATCTGTATGCGAATGTTCCCCAAGGGGTTTGAAAGGACGTTTTAAGTTGATTGACGGGGGAAACCAGGACTTGGTTGTAACCTGAAAAACCATCTAACAGCGAGAACATATCAGATACGGCTAATTTCTATAAAATCTTCTCCATTGGAGGAACAAGATCATTGTCTTTCTCAGAGGCCCGGTTCATGTTTCTGAAGTCTACGTAGAGTCTGATTTCCCCATTCTTCTTTTGAGCATGTACTAAGTTAGCGATCCACTGCGTGTGCCTAATGGGAAATATGATCCTAGCCGAGAGTAGCTTATCGAGCTCTTTCTTGACATAAGGCTCTAAACTGGGGTGCATTTTCCTCAGTTTCTATTGATATGGTTTTACCTCAGGTTTCATCGGGATGTTATGGTGAATGACACTGGTGTTGAAAGTCCTGAGTTCATTATATGTCCAGGAAAACATGTCTTTAAATTCAGACAGTTTAATAAAACTTCTTCTTTCATCACGGGAACAATGAATTCCAAGATTGATAAAGCAGGGGTCTTGCTTTGCTCCCAGATTGATAGGTGTCTAATTGAGGGTTGAGCTCTAGGTCTTACAGTTGGTGGTCTGTCTAAATTTATCTTGTAACTCTTAAAACTTTTTGAAACTGATGAAAGACTTGGGGATGATATTGGAAGGGTCAGATAAAGACTTTTCATGATCAACTTCATCAATAGCCATACCTTCGAAGGTGTCTTGGGATGAAAGGAAGTATAGTATATGCTAGTAATCATCGAACAATTTCCAATTTGTGACATTGTCTGGTATGGAAGGTCTATACTGTGGAAATCGAACCCAAGAGATAGAACAATTACACTCACAAAATTGCTAATCAAACATGCAAAATTCACACCAAAGGAGACAGAAAGTGGAGTATAACACTGATCTCCATTCAATAAGTGTACAATAGGCAACCTTATGAAGCAATATGATGCTGCAATATATCATTACATGAGAGAATCTAATGCATAAAGATTCCATTCGAAATAGTAAAAAAGTAGGCTTACTAAATCTAGTCAAATTTTCCATAGGTGCATAAAGTAGTTTCCAAATCTATGAAGATGCTCATGAATTTTATAAGTCAAGTGGGAAAGCTAAAGAGGGATGGAAAGACAACTCATGCATGCTTTTATTTGGAGAAAAGGAAGGAGGATGATGTGGGCAAAAAACAAGTCAACTACACCTAGTCTAGCTTTTCCTTTTGCCTAAAATCAGAATAAAACAAGGCAGCTTTTCAGAAAAAATAGATATGCACTTTGGAGGATCTGGAATAAAACAGACATGCTAAATTTTGTTTCCAGGATGTTTCCCAAGTGCTGCATGACTTAGTTTCAGCATGTGTTGACTTCTAGGACTTGTAGAAGGAAACTAGCATAGAATGGAATCTAGGAAACTAGGTAATAAGACAAAACTAATTAAAATTAATGTCTAAGGTAGGTAACTATGGGTTGATTATTCTAACACCCCCCCTTAAGCCTGACTTTATGAGTAAATATAAAAAAACTATATGGCCTAGCAACAAGGCTTAGTCACCCTTTACATACTGCTTGTCCATACAACCAAGGAAAGAGGCAAAAACCCAATGGGAAAATCCTCCCTTAAACATGGACAGGAAAAACAAAATTTTTGGAAATCTTGTCATCAATCATGATTCACAGCATGATAAAAAATCCCTAGCAGTGATTTGAGATTTCTGAAGGTCTTCTCACAAAAAACTTTGGTGAAGATGTTTGCTACTTGTTCTGAAGATGCACAGAAGAGTAGATCAATGGTGCCATCATGCACAAGTTGTGTGATGTAATGCATATGGATCTCAATGTGCTTGGTTCGCTGTCTCTGAACTGGATCATTGCAGATTCGAATGGTGCTCTGATTATCATAGTAGATAATAGTTGAAAACTCTGATTCGAAACCACATTCTCCAAGTATCCCCTACAACCATAAACATTGAGTTGTTGCATTTACAACTCCTCTATACTCTGCTTTTGTAGATGAGAGTGCTATGGCACTCTGCTTCTTGCTTGACCAGCTGATTGGTCCTTTTGTAAGCATAAACACATATCTTGATGTAGATTTTCGATATGTGTTGTCACTTGCCCAACCACTATCAGTAAACCCAATCAAATCAAGATCAGATTTTTCTTTGTAGAAGATCCCATGAGTTCTTATTCCTTGAACAACATTTAGGATCCTTTTGGCTGCTCTCCAATGGATCTCATGAGGCTAATCCATGTATATTGAAGCCATACTAACTGCATAAGATAGATCAGGTTGAGTGTGTGTAAGATAAATCAAACACCAAATCAACTTCCTATACATTGTATTATTTTCCATAGGAGAAGAACCTGCTTCTTCAAGCTTAACTCCTGAAAGGAAATGAGTCTTTCTTGGCTTGCAATATTTCATGTTGAACTTGTTCAGAAAATATAGAGCATACTTGGAATGATGTACTTTGATTCCATGTTGGGATTGAGCAATTTCGAGTCCCAATAATTGGCTCAACAATCCCAAATCTGTCATAGAAAATGCATGGTTCATTGCATCCTTCAAGGAGGAAATCTCTTTCTTTGAACTTTCTGTAATCAGAAGGTCATCCACATACAAGACAATAGTCATCAAAGAACCATGAATCAGCTTCAAATAGACATTAGGATCAGACTTTCTTCGAACAAAACTTAGTGATAGCAAAAATCCATCAATCTTGGCATACCAAGCCCTGGGGGCTTGCTTGAGGCCATACTGTAACACCCCGGTTTTGACCCTGTCTACATTAAATATACATGATACATATATTGTAAATAATCATACTGCAGAGCTAAAGGAAAAGACCCCACCATCGATTTGGTTATGTTATGTTTTGGCTAGAAATCATCATCGATGGTATATCAGGACATATGGCATATATTAAAGTTGTGGCATCATGTAGCTATGCATTTTAATTAAATAACCCCAACCAGCTATGTTCACTGCAACCAAATTGAGAAGGGGCATGATTCCTAAGGATAAGGAGGGGGAATGCTGAATCTTGAGCCATGGGGGAAAGGCCATGTGTCACCACTCTTTTTGCTCACCCTCCCTCATCTCATCAAACGACCATCTTAATTGTTCTGCTGGTGGTTGGAGCCGTTAATGCTGGCAGTGGAGTGTGGCAGGACTGCCATGCCTTGCCCACATGCACACTCCACTAGGATGACCCTTTACATTGACATAAAGACCACTACACACTCGGTTCCACTCTCCCACGTCCACTCTCCCACGACGACACTCCCTCCCTCGCGGACGATTCAGTTTCCTCACGCGGGCTGAGCTAAAAGGATCCACGATCCATTGTGTAGGAGTTGGCCCTTTCCTCTCTCACACTGATTTGCTGACTGGTGGTTATGTTCTTCTTTCTATTCATGTAGAGAATCAAATTTCCCCTGGAAATTATTGGACTGTGTTTCCTCCATGCATTGCCGACTTTGTTTTTCCTTTACAATGTGGTATTTGTCATAGATTGTTGTGGTTTTCCCTGTGGTTCATTAGTTGTTGTTTCCCCACTCTTCTTAGCTGAGTTTCCCTTGTGATTTGGGGCTGCTGTAGGTTGATGTGGGATCGTTTTGGCCACAGTAGGGCCAAGAACAATCCAGGGAGTTGCATATCCTCTGTCAAAGCTTTAATAGCTAGTTGCTGCATGCACGCAGTGGTTTTGTCCTTGGACTACATTGGAGTGGTGAATGAGGGACTGATGTGCTTGATAAACCTAGTGGGTTAGGAACCACATAGACAGAGCTAGTGGGATGGTTTTCTTCTCCACAATCCCTGAATAGCACTGGAAGGGGGATCAGGGTCTGAGGGACTATGTTGCAGAGAAAGGACTAATTTCCTTGTGTTGGGTGTGTGTGGGTGTTCTAGAAGCCAGGCTGGTTCTGGTGTCAGTTTCTTTAGCTCTTCAATGAGCTCACCAGCTTAGCATATAGCCTTTTCCAGCTCCTAGATAGCCTGATAAACCTGACTTGATTGGCTTGGCTGATCTGTTGTTCGCCTGATAAACCCAACTGTGTTGGCTTGGCTGAACTGTGTACCCTTGCGGTATTGTTATCCTTAGCTATGTGTAAGCCTGTTAGTTCCTTATTCCTTGGGGAATCATGCTCGGCTCAAGGGTGGCAGTGTTGCTGAGAGATTAAGGAGCATGCGGGCCTATGGTTGGGTGGAACGTTGCAATGACATAGCTGGTTGCGAGACAAGTCCTTATTAAGATAAGTATTCTTTCCTAACTTGTGTCTGCAATCGTATTTACCATTGATGAATGATAATATACATAACGAATGATGAGTAGTATATGAATGCATGTTGTTTTGCTTCCGCTATGTATATGGATGATTAATGCATCGTATTATGTTTTATGTTTTTAAGTATCATGCTTTAGCATTATATGTATGTATGTTATTGTTCATGGGGCTAGATGCCCGTATGATTGATGTATCATAGCGTCCTCTTCGTCGGTCGAAAAGTCGGGGACATTACAGTGTGGTATCAGAGCGTAGGTTGCAGCATGGGCTTGAATTCACCATGAAATATCAGCTAATAGAGGCAGGTTGTCCTCTGCCTAGCAGAAATATAAAAAAAAAAGTTCAAGAAAATTTGGTTGAAGAAGAAATTCTCCAAGTACCAAACTCGTCGGATCATCGAAGGACTAAGTGGAAATATCCTCCTATACAGCGGAATGTTTAGTCGGAAGACCACCTGACGAGGGACCGGCGGAAGGAAATTCACGAAAATTTCTCTAAGTGTCCATCGGCTGTCGGCGGAGATCAGTGGAAATCAAAACCATAGTTGCGGAGGGGATCAGTCAAAGGCCACCGAAATGATGGCTTCGTAGGATTAAAGATCGTCGAAATGGCGGCGAAGGGTAGTTGTTCGGAACATCGATACCATCGGTGAAGAAAAGATGAAGAGAAGACTAAAGAAAAATTTTTGGAAATTTTTCTAAGTCATAAAATCGTCGGCGATCGATGCCACTTAGTTGAAGGAATCGCTGATGCTTAGATGATTACATTGCCAACGTGGCGAAATTTTAACGACTACATCGGAAGAGGTTGGCTAATTGTGTGCCAGTGTTGCAGAGGGATAGACAACTATGCTTCCTATGGGTAGAGCCTCCGACCACCAATGCCTCAGAAGGTAGATGATCAGAGAGCCGATTGGCAGAAATTAGTGGTTCGAGTGTCTGCCATTGCGGCTGGTTAGTGAACTAATCCGCCGATGCATTAGTCTTTCCGCTCGCCGACGCTGAGGTGTTTAGTGATTAGTAGCTCTGAGTTTTGATAATATAATTACGGTGGCGTTTAGTTCTCGGGAGCGCCAACACTGCGGAAGTATTGAGTCTTAATTCACTGATACGACGGCGACAAACAGTTGATATGATCACCGACGTATGAAGATGGAGCCGACGGAGTCAGCGGAAGATAAAGGAAGCTTTCATCGACAGGTAGTTAAATCGATCGATGAAGAATAATAGGTGGTTGATCCGATGAAGCTGCAGAAAATAAGACTAAAGAGAAAAATTTTGAAATTTTTTCTGAGTAGTAGAATCATCGGCCATCAGCAATGGTTAGTTGATCACATCATCGATGCTTAGAGGATTTAGTTGCCGATGAACTACGTCGGATAAATTTAGTTGATCAAACGTCCATCGTTGCGGCTGATGAGTAGACTATTCCTCCGATGGACAGTTGTTCCGACCGCCGATAGGCCATGGTTGCGGAAGACATAGAAAGCTTGTGGAACGCCGTTGCAGAAACCAAAAGGACTAACTGCCCGATGCCTAGTGCACTCGACCGCTGATGCAGCCGTATAGTTGGTTTCCCCGCCGATAAAGCTCAGAATAGTAGACCACTGTAGGCCCGATATGGCAGAAGGAAATAGACGAGCAACCCGTCGATACAGCGGAGAAAATTAGAGGTTTTAGCCACTGAAACGCCGAAGAGTTAGCAGGGAAGAGACCTTATTAGAGGAAAATTTTGAATATTTGGTTTGAGTATAAGTCATTGGAAAATTATTAAGGGTCAGGCTGTCGTCGTTGTAGCAGTCCAAAGCACTATCCACCCAATGGATAGTGGGTCCGATAGCCAATAGGTGTCCACAGAAACTACAATAAGATCACTTTCTATCGTTGTGGCTGCCAAAGGGACCGCGCACCCGATGAATAACACGTCCGACCACCGATATTGCGGAAAACCTTAGCTGATGAAACTGCCGATGGGTAGACCTTGGCATCGCTGTTACAGTATCGGAGGATTAGATCACTACGGGTCGACATGCTGGAAAGAATTAAGCAAACATACTGCGGATGAGCTAGATGTTTTGACCACCGAAGTGTTGGAAAGATAGTTGGGAGGAGGTCGGATTGGGCCAAAGGATATTTGGGTTCTCAAGAGAACTTCTCAGTGATTTTTCAAGCAGTTTTCAATTGTCTTTCAGCAGGTTTTCAACAGTCTGTCGGTCGATTACATGGCTGAACAAGGGAGAGAGAAAAATATTGTGTTTTAGTAAAATTGTTGTTTTATAAAATTCCAGAAGAGGAAATTAAGTAGTTTTGATTTATATTAATGGTATGTATCTAACAGTTTGCTACTAACACATTTGCAGAATTATAGACACCTCCAAGAGCAGTTCTCTAGAAAGAACGGTGTGGTAAAGCAAGAGGTAATTCAGTCATGAGAACCCATGATGGATATGATGCTTGGGATTATTACAAGCGTGCAAGAGATGTCATGGGAGAAAATGTCTATAATAGAAATGATGACATAGATTCTAATGGAAGGAGGTTCCAGGAGACACCATTCGAGGTTGCAGCTACCATGAGAAGCTTGATTAAATCCCAGGAAGAGCAGCATCAGTTGAATGCTACCATGTTGTATAGTTTGACAGACTTGCAGAAGAAGATAGATTCTGGACGAGGTACATCAAGGCCAGAAGGAAGTAAGAGCAACACCAGGAGAAGGAGAAGGACTTCTAGTGGATCATCTGACTCTAAAGAATGCAGTGGGGATACAAGTTCATCTTCTCGTAAAAGGAAAAGAAGAAGACACCATAGGGATCGCTCTCGGGATGAATTTAAGAAAGCCAAACCTCCCACATTTGATGGTGAGGTAAAGACTGGACAATAAGCTGAATCTTGGCTTCTTGGGATCAAGAAGTACTTTCAAGTGCAGGACTATTTAGGAAACATGAAGGCAAGAGTTTCCATATTCAATCTGAATGGAAGAGCATCCATTTGGTGGGAACACTTCAAGCAAGTAAAGAGGATTAGTGAAAGGAAACTAAAGTGGAAATAGTTCAAGAAGTATTTCAGGCAGAAATACGTCTTTGACAGGTATTATGATGACAAGATTAAGGAGTTCCATGAGCTGAGATAGGGACAACAAACCATGGATGAATATGCAAACAAGTTCTTGGAATTATTGAGGTATGTCTAGTACATCATAGATGAAAAGGTGAAGGTACAGTGGTTTCTGAGTGGATTGCCTCAGTATTACAAAGATAGAAATGAGTTTTACGAACCAAGAACTCTTGAAGAAGCCATAAGGAAGGCTAAGTATTGCTATGAGAAAAGTAAAGGTAAACCTGATTACCATAAGGCATGGAAGGACAAGAAGAATGATAAATTTGACCAAAGAAGGAAAGGTTTCAAACCTTCTAGATTTAGGAACCAGCAAAAGCAACCATCCCAAGCTATGAGTAATCTAGTTGGAATGACAGGTAGAAAGCCTAAAGAGCCACCACAGAATAAAGGTCCACTTAAATGTTGGAAATGTGAAGGACCCGACTTGCGCAGATATTGTCCACTTGAGAATGAAAGTGCAAGGCTAGCTTATAACATTCAGGATGCAAAAATAGTGGGTCAGGTAGAAAGAGAAATCCATATAATTTATGCAACACTGGAGGACCACCAGGCAGATCACCAGTCAACTATGGTTGAAGTTGCAAGTAAGATTATTGAACAATCTGTTTCTATTTTGATTGACCCTGGTTCTACTCACAGTTACATTACTCCTATAGTAGTAGAGAGGTGTGCTTTTAAGAAGGTCAAGCATGGAAAATCTTGGTTAGTTTAGCTAGCCACTGGGACTAAGAGAAAGGTCAGTGAAGTGGTAGAGAAATTTCCATTGGTTATGAATGGATTGATCACTTGTGTAGATCTGAATGTTCTACCGCTTGGTTCCTATGATGTTCTCATTGGAATGGATTGGATAGAAGCTCACAAAGTAAAGCTTGACTATTACAATAAGACTTTTGAATGCATGGATGAAGAAGGAAACCCAATAGTTGTGAAGGGTATTCTGAAGGTAATTTCAGTGAGGCAGGTTTCAGCAATGCAATTAAAGAAGTTCTGTAGGAAAGGTTTCTAGTTGTATGCAGCTCATATTCTGAAACCAACAGGAGATGAAACTCCTAGGTTGGAAGACTATCAGGTGTTACAGGAATTCAAGGATGTATTTATCGACGAGATTCCAAGGCTTCCTCCAAAGAGGGACATTGATTTCACCATTGAACTAGTGCCAGGAGCGGCACCAGTGTCCAAAACACCCTACAGGATGAGTACATCAGAGATACTAGAGTTGAAGATGCAACTGCAAGAGTTGTTGGAAAATAAGTATATCTGACCGAGAGTGTCTCCTTGGGGAGCACCGGTTCTGTTTGTAAAGAAGAAAGATGGTACACTTAGGTTATGTATTGATTACAGACAGTTGAACAAGGTTACTGTGAAGAATAAATATCCTTTGCCTAGGATTAATGACCTCTTTGATCAAATGAGAGGAGCAAAGGTATTTTCCAAGATTGACTTGAGGTCTGGTTACCATCAGGTGAGAATTAAGGACGAAGACATTCATAAGATAGCCTTCAGGACAAGGTATGGACATTATGAGTTTGTAGTGGTACCATTTGGTCTCACAAATGCACCAGCTACATTTATGTGCCTTATGAACAGTGTCTTCAGTAAGTATTTGGACAATTCTGTTCTTGTTTTCCTTGATGACATTCTTGTTTATTCTAAGAATGAGGAAGAGCATGCAGAGCATTTGAGGTTGACATTGCAATTGCTTAGGGATCATCAACTGTATGCAAAACTGAGCAAGTGTGACTTCTACAAAGATAGAATTCAGTATTTGGGTCACATTATCTCAGAAGAGGGTATATCAGTGGACCCTGAGAAGATTGAAGCCATTATGAACTAGCCTACTCCAAGAAATGTGACGGATGTAAGATATTTTATGGGACTTGGAGGATACTACAAGAGATTCATTGAAGGATTCTCCAAGGTTGCACATGCTGTCACTTCTTTGCAAAATAAGGGGACAAAGTTTGAATGGACTTCGAAGTGTGAAGAAAGCTTCCAGCGGTTGAAGAATCTTCTCACCAGTGCACCGATATTGAAGGTTGCAGATCCAAAGAAAGATTTTGTGGTGTGTATCGATGCATGCGGACAAGGACTTGGAGGAGTCCTTATGCAGGAAAACCACGTGATATGTTATGAGTCAAGAAAGTTGAAAGAGCATGAGAAGAACTATGCCACTCATGATCTAGAGCTTACAACCATAGTACATGCTCTCAAGATGTGGAGACATTATTTGATGGGTAGAATATTTAAGCTCGGGACAGACCATTGTGGTCTGAAGTATTTATTTGATCAACCTACTCTGATTGCTAGGCAAGCAAGATGGCTGGAATTTTTATGTTAGTTCGATTTCGAAATCAAGCACATAAAGGGAAAAGAAAACAAGGTAGTTGATGCACTCAATAGGAAGGTACAGGAAATGCATGTGGCATCTCTTAGTATTTGCCAATCAGATTTGAGGCAGCAGATTGTTAATCATGTTTTCGGAAATGAATTATATGAGCAGGTAAAAGAAAAATTGCAGCAGCAAGGTCTTGAGAAGAGGTATGAGGGATATAAATTGGAAGAAGAGGGACTTCTTACTTATAAAGGAAGAATTTATATTCCGAATGTAGCAGATTTGAGGAGAGTTGTTATGGATGAAATCCATCAAGCTCTATATTTTGGTCACCCAGGATATCAGAAGACAATTGCTACAGCTAGAAACCAGTACTTTTGGCCAGGAATGAAAAAGGACATGGCTGAATACATTTCAAGGTGCATGAAATGTCATCAAGTAAAGGTTGAGCATCAACATCCCGTAGGTTTGTTGCAGCCTTTTCCAGTTCCGGAATGGAAATGGGAAGTTATTTCCATGGATTTTATTACAGGACTGCCAATGACTTGGAGACAACACAATTCCATCATGGTTGTGGTAGACAAGTTGACAAAGGCAACACATTTTATACCGTTGAAGTCTACGCATAAGACTGATGACATTGCAAAGATCTTCATGAAGGAAATTTTCAAATTGCATGGATTGCTAAAGGCAATAGTTTCTGACAAAGATGTCAAGTTCACTTCCAAATTTTGGAAGGGATTGTTTGCAGATTTGGGTACAAAGCTAAACTTCAGCACTGCCTACCATCCTCAGATAGATGGGCAGACAGAAAGAGTTAATCAGGTGCTTGAAGATATGCCTCACATGTATGTGATGGAAAAACCAACCAAGTGGGAAGATTACTTACACTTGGTAGAGTTTGCTTATAATAATGGATAGTAGGCATCCTTGGGGATGAGTTCGTATGAAGCTTTGTATGGAAGAAGGTGTAGAACACCACTGACTTGGGATAACCCAGTGAACAGAGTTGTGCTTGGACCAAAGTTGCTCAAGGAAATGGAGCAAGAGTTTGTAAATATCAGGCATAACCTGAAAGCAGCACAGGACAGACAGAAAAAGCTATGCTGATAAGCATAGGATGAACAAAGAGTTCAGTGTTGGGGATCATGTTTACCTCAGAGTGAAAGCAAAGAAGAGTTCCTTGAAGCTTGGAAGTTGTTCCAAGCTGTCACCTAGATATTGTGGGCCGTTTGAAGTGCTTGAAAGAATAGGGCCTATTGCATATAGACTTGCATTGCTTGCTAGTACTAGAGCTCATAATGTTTTTGATGTTTCTTTGCTTAAGAAATATGTACGTGATCCTAACCATGTGATAAATTGGGATGTGATTCAGGTGGAACCCGAGGGAGAGTTTCAAATCGAGCCAATGCGCATCCTCGACAGGAAGGTCACAATGCTCCAAAACCGAGCCATAGGGCAGGTAAAGGTGTAATGGGAGCACTACGAACTTGAAGAGGATATGTGGGAGCTGGAGGATGCCATGCGATTGACACATCCATTTTTGTTTAATTCTGCAGAACACTGAGGCAGTACCAGTGTAGCATTTTGTTTAAATTTTGTAAAGCACTGAGGACAGTGCTATTGAAGGGCGAGGGGAATGTAACACCCCAGTTTTGACCCCGTTTGCATTAAATATACATGATACATATATTGTAAATAATCATGGTGCGGAGCCAAATGCAAAGGCCCCACCATAGATTTGGTTATGTTATGTTTCAGATAGAAATCGTCACCGATGGTATATCGAGACATATGGCATATATTAAAGTTGTGGCATCATGTAGCTATGCATTTTAATTAAATAACCCCAACCAGCTATGTTCACTGTAACCAAATTGAGATGGGTCATGATTCCTAAGGATAAGGAGGGGGAATGCTGAATCCTGAGCCATGGGGGAAAGGCCATGTGTCACCACTCTTTTTGCTCACCCTCCCTTGTCTCATCAAACAACCATCTTAATTGTTCTGTTGGTGGTTGGAGCCGTTAATGCTGGCAGTGGAGTGTGGTAGGACTACCATGCCTTTCCCACATGCACACTCCACCACGCTAACCCTTTACACTGACAGAAAGACCACTACGCCCTAGATTCCACTCTCCCACGATGGCACTCCCTCCCTCGTAGACAATTCAATTTCCTCACGCGGGCTGAGCTAAAAGGATCCACGGTCCATTGTGTGGGGATTGTCCCTTTCCTCTCTCACACTGATTTGTCAACCGGTGGTTATGTTCTTCTTTCTATTCACGTAGAGAATTGAATTTCCCCTGGACATTATTGGACTGTGTTTCCTCCATGCATTGATGACTGTGTTTTTCCTTTACAATGTGGTATTTGTCGTAGATTGTTGTGGTTTTCCCTGTGGTTCGTTCGCTGTTGTTTCCCCACTCTTCTTAGCTAAGTTTCCCTTGCGATTTGGGGCTGCTGTAGGTTCCTGTGGGGTATTTTTGGCCACGATAGGGCCAAGAATGATCCAGGGAGTTGCATATCCCCTATCAAAGCTTTAATAGCTGGTTGCTGCATGCACGCAGTGGTTTTGTCCTCAGACTGCATTGGAGTGGTGAATGAGGACCTGATGTGCTTGATAAACCTGGTGGATTAGGAACCACACAGACAGAGCTAGTGGGCTGGTTTTCTTCTCCACAATCCCTGAATAAGACTAGAAGGGGGATTAGGGTCTAAGGAATTGCGTTGCAGAGAAAGGACTGATTTCCTTGTGTTGGGTGTGTGTGGGTGTTCTAGAAGCCAGGCTGGTTCTGGTGTTAGTGTCCATAGCTCTTCAATGAGCTCACCATCTTAGGATATATCCTTTTCTAGCTCCTGTATGGCATGATAAACCCAACTTGATTGGATTGGCTGATCTGTTGTTTGCCTGATAAACCCTACTGTGTTGGCTTGGATGAACTATGTACCCTTGTAGTATTGTTATCCTTGGCTATGTGTAAACCTGTTAGTTCCTTATTCCTTGGGGAATCATGCCCAGCTCGGGGGTGGCAGCGTTGCTGAGAGATTAAGGAGCACGCGGGCCTATGGTTGGGTGGAACATTGCAGCGACGTAGCTGGTTGCGGGACAAGTCCTTATTAAGATAAGTATCCTTTCCTGACTTTTGTTTGCAATCGTATTTACCATTGATGAATGATAATATACATAATGAATGCTGAATTGTATATCAATGCATGATGTTTTGCTTCCGCTATGTATATAGATGATTAATGCATCGTAGTATGTTTTAGTTTTTAAGTATCATGCTTCAGCATTATATGTATGTATGTTCTTTTTCATGGGGCTAGATGCCCAGATGATTGATGTATCGTAGCGTCCTCTTCGCCGGTCGGAAGGTCGGGGACGTTACACATACAATGATTTCTTTAACTTGCACACTAAAGATGGATTAGAAACAAACCCTTCAGGTTGCTGCATGTAAATCTCTTAAGTGAGATCTCCATTGAGGAAAGCACACTTCACGTCCATGTGATGTACCTCCCACTGCTTCGAAGCTGCAATGGCTAGAGCTAGCCTTATGGAGTCCATATTTGCCACTGGTGCAAAGGTTTCATTGTAGTCAATACCATGTACTTATGAGTAGCCCTTGGCTACCAATATTTCCTTATATTTCAAAGGTGAACCATCAGCAGCAAATTTAGTCTTGAAAACCCACTTACATTGAACTAGCTTTCTCCTTGGGGGAAGATCAACCAGTTCCCAAGTGTTGTTCTTCTGGAGCGAGCTGAATTCTTCTTTCATGGCTATTTTCCATCTTGAATCATCTGCTACATCTTCATATGTATGTGGATCTGATTCAATAGTCAGATAGCACTTCTTAGCAAATAGAGGATCTTTCACACAAAGGGCACTCTCAAACTGAGATCTAGTCCTCCTAGTGTCACTACGATTTCCAGCTAGTTCCCCAACCTCCTGAATGGTATTTGCTGCCCATTTTGGTCTTGTAGGACTATTAGGATCTGCAATCAAATCATCATTATTAGACATATCAGAATCAACAAACTCATTAGTCTCTCCACTTACAATCAATGGATCTGGTCGTGAAGAAGACTCTCCAACTTCAACTGCTACTAAAGGCTCTTCTTGGAACTGAACACTTCTTTCAATGAAAGCTTTGTTAGTGCTCAAGTTGATCAGCTTGTACCCTTTTTAATCTTTAGAATACCCAACAAATAGGCACTCTTGTCTTTGGGGCTGCAAAGCCTTCCTCTTTTCAGTTGCAATTCTATCCCAAGCCTTTGAGCCAAAATCCTGAAATGGGTCACATCTGGCTTGTGCCCACTCCAAGCTTTGAAAGGAGTCATACCATCAAGCTACTTTTGAGGTACCCTATTCTGGATGTAGGATGCATAGTTTATAGCCTCATCCCAAAACTTTGGTGGCAAAGTCTTAGCCTCCATCATGCAGGTTGCCATCTCCTTCAGTGATCTATTCTTTCTCTCAGCAACACCATTTTACTGTGGTGTGTAAGGGATTGAATGTTGCATCTGAATACCTGCATCTTTACAATACTAAATGAACTCAGAAATGACATACTCACCACCATTTTCAGATCTGAGGATCTTGATTTTCCTCCCAGACTGGTTTTCAACCAAGGCTCTAAAGACTTTGAAGAGGTTAAAAACTTCAGACTTATGCTTTAGGAAGTAAACCCAACAATACCTCGAAAAGTCATCTATGAAGGTTAGTGCATATTTGGCTTGACTCATGGAAATATGAGGAAATGGAACAGCAATGTCACCGTGGATCAACTCAAGAGGTGCAAAGGTTCTCTCATGACTAGCTTTCTTATACTTGTGCTCTGGGTGTTTTCCTAGGATACAACCTTGACAGACTCCCTTAGAAAACTTGATCTTTGGTAACTCTATGACCATATCTTTTTCACTCAAATAAAAAATATACTTGTAGTTAAGATGGCAAAATATTTCATTCCAAAGCTTGCTTGCTCCATTAGCATGAATAAGAAGAGTAGAGGGGTTTGAGTAGGGTAGAAAATGGGAAAACTTATATACCTTCGAAGTGTGATCTACAACACCTTTTGCTATGACTTTACCATTCGAAATCTTAGTGATTTCAACATCATCAGGGGAGAAGATGACCTTCTTTGGAGACCCAGTATGAGTCATCTGATACACTGACAAGAGATTAGAGGCAAGACCTGGAACATACAACACATTATTGAACTTACCATGGTCAAGATCAATCCTTCCTTTCCCCAAAATGTCAGTGAGAGAGTCATCTCCCAAAACTATTGGTGGACCTTTCGACATGTCAAGAGAGGAGAATATCTCTTTTGTCGAAACCATATGTATAGAAGCTCCAGATTCTATGATGAATCTAGGTGAGCTTGATGTACCAGCAACCAAGGCATGTACTCTCTCTTTGTCCTCTGAATTTGATCCTCCTTCCCTATTCTTTGAGCAATCAGGAAGGGAGATGTTATTCTTCTCCAGGAGTTGGGTCAACATGTCAATTTGTTTTTTCATACAAGATCTCTTAGGATGATATCCCTTACTGCAGTATGTGCACTTGCTCATTTCTCCTTTGTTCTTCTTCTTCTGGGAGTTCTTCTTGGAACCTTGGGGCTCCTCTTGAGACTTGTTCTTGTCTCTCTTTTGCTCAGGTGGATTTTTAGCTTTTTTCTTGCTTTTTGGATCCACCTTTGAATCTCCAGCAACCAAATATTGGAGTTTGGAACATTTGATGGTGCCCATTATCACCAACTTATCTTGCTCTTGTGTAAGGGATTCCATGAACTCTGCAAGCTTAGGCATATTATAGGCTCGAGTTGTCAACTTGGTGGCATGGGAGGTAGAAAAAAACACTGAATAGTTAGGACCAAGCTTAGAAAGTATTGCCAAAACTTGTTTCTCTTCCTTCTTTCCGATCCCACACTGTTTCAACTACAAAACAAGGGCCTTAAACTTGAAAAAGTAGAGTTGCAATGATTCGAATCTACTGGGACTCAAGGAGATCAGTTCATTCTCAATATGATGTCATCTTATTTCATCTGTATTTCCAAAGAGATCTTATAGCTTCTCCCACACTTCATTAGGTGATTTCAATCCATCAATATGGAAGAGGAGGTCTCTTGAAATGCTCAGACACAAAATACCATAGGTCTCATCCCTCCTGTTGTGCCATTTAATTTTCTCTACATATGCATTGGGATATCCCTCTATTTTCCATAGTTACCTTGTAGAGACCTTTCTCTCTCAACAATATCTCCATCTCATATTTCCTCTCAAATAAATTGAATGGAGTCAAGATGATCTTCTGAGATTGGTCCATAGCTCGGAAACCGTGCCCTCCAATCAGTAGAATGCACTCCCAGTCAAGATGTTTAACCTACAATAGCAATAAGTAAGGATATATATTGATCTACAAAGGCTCTTATACCATGTGGAAATTGAACCCAATAGATAGGACAATTACACTCACAAAATTTCTAATCAAACATGCAAAATTCACACCAAAGGAGACTGAAATTGGAGCAGAACACTGATCTCCATTCTATAAGTGTACAATAGCCAAAATTATGAAGAAATATGATGCTGTAATATATCATTACATTAGAGAATTGAATGCATAAAGATTCCATTCGAAATAGTTAAAAAGTAGGCTTACTAAATCTAGTCAAATCCCCCATAGGTTCATAAAGCAGTTTCCAAATCTATGAAGATGCTCATGAATTTTATAAGTCAAGTGGAAAATCTAAAGATGGATGGAAATACAACTCATGCATGCTTTTATTTGGAGAAAAGGAAGGAGGATGATGTGGGAAAAAAACAAGTCAACTACACCTAGTCTAGCTTTTCCTTTTGCCTTAAATCAGAATAAAACAAGGCAGCTTTTCAAAAAAAGCAGATATGCGCTTTGGAGGATCTGGAATAAAGAAGACATGCTAAATTTGGTTTCCAAGATGTTTACCAAGTGCTCCATGACTCATTTTTAGCATGTGTTGACTTCTAGGACTTGTAGAAGGCAACTAGCATAGAATGGAATCTAGGAAACTAGGTAATAAGACAAAAATAATTAAAATTAATGTCTAAGGTAGGCAACTATGGGTTGATTATTCTAACACCCCCCCTTAAGCTTGAATTTATGAGTAAATATCAGAAAAATATATGGCCTAGAAACAAGGCTTAGTCACCCTTTACATACTGCTTGTCCATACAACCAAGGAAAGAGGCAAAAACCCAGTGGGAAAATCCTCCCTTAAACATGGACAGGAAAAACAAATTTTTTGGAAATCTTGTCATCAATCATGCTTCACAGCATGATCAATAATCCCCAACAGTGATTTGAGATTGCTGAAGTTCTTCTCACAAAAAACTTTGGTGAATATGTCTGCTACTTGTTCTGAAGATGCACAGAAGAGTATATCAATGGTGCCATCATGCACAAGCTGTATGATGTAATGAATATGGATCTCAATGTGCTTGGTTCCATGTCTCTAAACTAGATCATTGCAGATTTGAATGGTGCTATGATTATCATAGTAGATAATAGTTGAAAACTATGATTTGAAACCATATTCTCCAAGTATCCCCTGCAACCACAAACATTGAGTCGCTGCATTTACAACTCCTCTATACTCTGCTTCTATAGATGAGAGTGCTATGGCAATATGCTTCTTGCTTGACCAAATGATTGGTCCTTCTGCAAGCATGAAAACATATCCTGATGTAGACTTTCAATTTGTGTTGTCACCTACTCAATCATTGTTAATAAACCCAATCAAATCAAGATCCGATTTTGGTTTGTAGAAGATCCCATGAGTTCTTGTTCCTTGAACAAATTTTAGGATCATTTTGGCTACTCTCCAATGGATCTCATGAGGATAATCCATGTATCTCAAAGCCACACTAACTGCATAATATATATCAGGTCAAGTGTATGTAAGATAAAGCAAACACCCAATCAACTGCCTATACATTGTCTTATTTACCATAGGAGAAGAACATGCTTCTTCAAGCTTAACTCCTGAAAGGAAAGGAGTCTTTCTTGGCTTGCAATATTTCATGTTGAACTTGTTTAGAAAATCCAGAGCATACTTGGACTGATGTACTTTGATTCCATGTTGGGATTGAGCAATTTCGAGTCCCAAGAATTGGCTCAACAATCCCAAATCCGTCATAGAAAATTCATGGTTCATTGCATCCTTCAAGGAGGCAATCCCTTTCTTTGAACTTCCTGTAATCAGAATTCCATCCACATACAAGAAAATAATCATCAAAGAACCATGAATCAACTTCAAATAGACATTAGGATTAGACTTGCATCGAACAAAACTTAGTGATAGCAAAAATCCATCAATCTTGGCATACCAAGCCTTGGGGGCTTGCTTGAGCCCATAAAATGATTTCTTTAACCTGCACACTAAATATGGATTAGAAACAAACCCTTTAGGTTGCTACATGTAAATCTCTTCAATGAGATCTCCATTTAGGAAATCACACTTCACATCCATGTGATGTACCTCTAATTGCTTCGAAGCTGCAATGGCTAGAGCTAGCCTTATGGAGTCCATATTTGCCACTGGTGCAAAGGTTTCATTGTAGTCAATACCATGTACTTATGAGTAGCCCTTGGCTACCAATATTTTCTTATATTTTTGAAAGGTGAACCATCAGCAGCAAATTTAGTCTTGAAAACCCACTTACATTGAACTAGCTTCCCCCCTGGGGGAAGATCAACCAGTTCCCAAGTGTTGTTCTTCTGGAGAGAGCTGAATTATTCTTTCATGGTTGTTTTCCATCTTGGATCATTTGTTGCATCTTCATATGTATGTGGATCTGATTCAAACATCAGATAGCACTTCTCAGCAAATAGAGGATCTTTCACACAAAGTGCACTCTCAAACTGAGATCTAGTCCTCCTAGTGTCACTACGATTTCCAGCTAGTTCCCCAACTTCCTGAATGGTATTTGCTGCCCATTTTGGTATTGTAGGACTATTAGGATATGCAATCAAATCATCATTATTATACATATCAGAATCAACAAACTCATTAGTCTCTCCACTTACAATCAATGGATCTCGTGGTGAAGAAGACTCTCCAACTTCAACTGCTACTAAAGGCTCTTCTTGGAACTGAACACTTATTTCAATGAAATATTTGTTAGTTCTCAAGTTGATCAGCTTGTACCCTTTTGAATCTTTGGAATACCCAACAAATAGGCACTCTTGGCTTTGGGGCTGCAAAGCCTTCCTCTTTTCAGTTGGAATTCTAGCCCAAGCCTTTGAGCCAAAAATCCTGAAATGGGTCACATCTGGCTTGTGCCCACTCCAAGATTCAAAAGGATTCATACCATCAAGTTGCTTATGAGGCACCCTATTCTAGATTTAGGATGCATAGTTTATAGCCACAGCCCAAAACTTTGGTGGCAAAGTCTTATCTTCCATCATGCAGGTTTCCATCTCCTTCGGTGATCTATTCTTTCTCTCAGCAACACCATTTTGCTGTGGTGTGTAAGGAATTGAATGCTGCATCTAAATACTTGCATATTTTCAATATTGAATGAACTCAGAATTGAAATACTCACCACCATTGTCAGATCTGAGGATCTTGAGTTTCCTCCCAGACTGGTTTTCAACCAAGGCTCTAAAGACTTTGAAGAGGTCAAAAAATTCAGACTTATGCTTTAGGAAGTAAACCCAACAATACCTGGAAAATTCATCTATGAAGGTCAGTGCATATTTGGCTTGACTCATGGACATATGAGGAAATGGACTAGAAATGTCACTATGGATCAGTTCAAGAGGTGCAGAGGTTTTCTCATGACTAGCTTTCTCATACTTGTGCTCTGGGTGTTTTCCTAGGATACAACCTTGACAGAATCCCTTAGAAAACTTGATATTTGGTAACCCTGTGACCATATCATTTTCACTCAAATCAGAAAGATACTTGTAGTTAATATGGCCAAATCTTTCATGCCAAAGCTTGCTTGCTTCATTAGCATGAATCATAGGAGCAGAGGGGTTTGAGTAGGGTAGAAAATGGGAAAACTTGTATACCTTCAAAGTGTGATCTACAACACCTTTTGCTATGACTTTACCAATCGAAATCTCAATGATTTCAACATCATCAGGGGAGAAGATGACCTTCTTTGCAGACCCAGTATGAGTCATCTGATACAATGACAAGAGATTAGAGGCAAGACCTGGAACATACAACACATTATTGAACTTACCATGGTCAAGATCAATCCTTCCTTTCTCCAAACTGTCAGTGAGAGAGTCATCTCTCAAAACTATTGGTGGACCTTTCGACATGTCAAGAGAGGAGAATATCTCTTTTGTCGAAACCATATATCTAGAATCTCTAGAGTCTATGATGAATCTAGGTGAGCTTGATGTGCCAGCAACCAAGGCATGTACTCTCTCTCTGTCCTCTGAATTTGATCCTCCTTCCCTATTTTTTAAGCAATCAAGAAGGGAGATGTTATTCTTCTCCAGGAGTTGGGTCAACATGTTAATTTGTTTTTTATACAAGAGTGTTAGGATGATATCCCTTACTACAGTATGCGCACTTGCTCATTTCTCCTTTGTTCTTATTCTTCTAGGAGTTCTTCTTGGAACCTTGGGGCTCCTCTTGAGACTTGTTCTTGTCTCTCTTTTGCTCAGGTGGATTTTTAGTTTTTTTCTTGCTTTTTGAATCCACCTTTGAATCTCCAGCAACCAAAGCTTGGTCTTTGAAAGGTTTGATTGTGCCCATTATCACCAAAATATCTTTCTCCTGTGTGAGGGATTCCATGAACTTTGCAAGCTAAGACATCTTCTAGGCTAGAGTTGTCAACTTGGTGGCATGGAAGGTCGAAACAAACACTGAATAGTCAGGACCAAGCTTAGAAAGTATGGCCAAAACTACTTTCTCTGTCTTCTTTTCGATCCCAAACTATTTCAATTGCAAAACAAGGGCCTTAAACTTGGAAAAGTAGAGTTGCAATGATTCAAAGCTACTGGGACTTAAGGAGATTAGCTCATTCTTGATTTGATGTCCTCTCATTTCATTTGTGTTTCCAAAAATCTCTTCTAACTTCTCCCACACTTAGGTGATGTCAATCCATCAAGATGGAAGAGGAGGTCTCTTGAAATGCTCATAAACAAAATACCATAGGCCTCATCCCTCTTGTTGTGCCATTTAATTTTCTCTGCAGCTGCATTGGGCTCTCCCTCTGTTGCCATAGTTACCCTGTAGAGACCTTTCGTGCTCAACAATATCTCCATCTCATCTTTCCACTCAATGAAATTGAATGGAGTCAAGATGATCTTCTGAGATTGGTCCATAGCTCAGAAACTGTCCCCTCCAGTTAGAAAAATGCACTCCCAGTCAAGATGTCGAACCTACAATACCAATAAGGAAGGAGAGAAATCGATCTACAAAGGCTATGATACCATGTGGAAATTGAACCTGTTATCACTCCAGGAAACTCCTCTAGGTTGCAGATTGAGGATGCCTGGTAAATTAAATGTTTTTATGGTTTTCTAAGTGGATCAAGTCATGTGACCTATAATACCTCCCACTCTCAAGACATGCATGAAACTCAATCAGGGATAAGGCTTCTAATTACCACTATTTAGAGGTTGACAATATGGTGTAGAGATGGAGAACTTATCATGCTGGCAGATTCATACATAAAATAGATATATATAAATGGCTATTCATGACAAGGGAAGCACTTATAATTCAAATCCTCAACATGCCAATAGGATGACAGCTATAGGACATTAATTAATCTGAATAAAACCTGAATAACACATTCAAGCATAAGCACAGAATAGACAGAAAATGGAAGTTGAACATATGATAACAAAAGAGCTTATATTAGGTCATGAGTAAAATGAGAAGCTTGACAATAGAAATGGTATACAAGTCCCCGAAGTCAAACCTTTTGTATAACATAAGTCTTAGGCTTTATAGCCTTTACAAAAATATTCAGATCCTGAAAAATTGGATCTGTTTTACTAAAAATAGATAAAATTAATGTTTTTGCAAAATTAGGTTAGAAACCCTAATTTAACTACTAGTTTAACTAAATTATAACACTTGTTCACTCTCTGAACCTTTTGATAGCTGCAATGAGTACTGGAGGAAAGCTGTAACTGGTCTTCTAATGGATGAGCCACTGTTGGTTAAAATAGGTAGGGTTTTGTGACCCTCTCCTCTTTGATGTATCCCCAAAACTGGAACAAAACTCCTTTGATGGTGCACTTCAGAAAATTTCAGCTTTTACACTTCATCCTACTCTTTCCTAGGTGTAGGTGAAGTAAACTCTTCATTTTTCTGCTATAGCCTGCTCTGTTAGGTAAACTTTTGCCCTAAAAATTTGGCCAAACTGCTGAAAACTGGGGCTCAGAGGTTCATTTGTTTCTCCAAATATGTGAAACCTGTGTATAAAATGAAAGAGGTTTTTGTATATTGGTTTTTTCTGAGAAAAAACCTCTCTCATTTTCTTGAAATTCATTTCCATTTTTCATATATATGTATTTCAAAAATGCATGTAAAACAGGAAAATTCTGAGATCTGAAAATTAGGGCTAAGAGATGGATTCGGTTCTCCCAATATGAAATACTTGTAGGAAACATGAGAGAGTTTATTGTTATATGACATGTTAGGAACACAAACCTCTGAGTGTGTTGCAAAATTATTCTCCAATCTCTCAGAATAACCATTTTAAAATGATGTCTTTTCATAGTAAAACACCAATTTTGGTGGCTTATAGCGCCCTGAAATTTCGGTCTTAGCTGCCGAAAGTCTACTTTCGGTGGCTTAGATTCCATTTTGAAACCACACTTAGCCACAGAAATATGTGTTTTGAGTTTTTTGAGTGGGTCTTCCTCCCTGTACCTGCAAATTTTAAATTCAAACCCTAGGGAAGGATAGGGTTTAGATTTCCATCAGTCTTTTTAGATCAATAACAACTTCTTAGCCATCAACTCATGCTTTACTACAATTCCCTAACCTTTTAGGTGGTTGAGAGTATTTAGGGTTTTGTTTGCTTATCTTCTTATCCAGCAGGCTCTATGTTAGGAAGGTTAACAGTATCTTGGCTTGACTTTGGACGCTGTAGGCTTGCTGCAGCTTCAGCTAGGGTTTCCAATGTGAGGTGAGTGCTAGGGTTTGTCTTTGCATCCTTCATATGGAGCTTCTGAAGCCTAATCATTCTATAAATCCTTGTGTTGTCTTTCAGGTATATTTTTTTTAGTCTTTTTAGAAAAACATACATTTCTCTCATCTCTAGATAAGAGTTGTGCAGCAGCTTATTCCTCCTGGTCAATGTAGCATTATTTTTCTTTATCTCTCTTTCTAGAATTTACATCTCATACACTTGCCTCAGCAATTGATTTATCCTTTGTGTCTTGGGATTGCTATAGAAATCCTTCTTTGCTGATTCATCTTTCTCTTTTGGTGTAGGTGATGGGAGTTCTTCAATCTCTGCTACAACTTGCAATGTTAGGTCAGCATTTGCCCTAAAAATTTGGTCAAACTGCTGAAAACTATGGCTCAGAGATGCATTTGGTTCTCCAAACCTATGACACCTGTGTATAAACTGAAAGAGGTTTTTGTAGAATGTTTTGTTGTGAGAAAGAACCTCTCTCAGGTTTTTGTAATTCATTTTAATTTTCCTGGGATATGGATTTCAAAAACATGCGTCAAACAGGAAATTTTGAGATCTGAAAATTAGGTCTCAGAGATGGATTCGATTCTCCCAATATGAAACACCTGTAGTAAAAATGAGAGAGGTTATTGTTATTTGACTGGTTAGGAAAAAAAAATTCCAATTTATTTGCAAAATTATTCTCCAGTCGCTCCAAATCACCGTTTTAAAATTTGATGCCTTTTCATAGTAAAACGCCACTTTCAGTGGCTTGGAGCGCCCTGAAATTTCGGTCTTAGCTACCGAAAGCAGGGCTTTCAATGGCTAATTAACCATTGGTACGTTCAACTAAGCCACCGAAAGTCCCTTTGCAACAAAATTTTATAAAAACATGATCAACAGGCTTTCGGTGGTTAACGTGGTCCTGAGTCAAAACTGTTAGCTGCCGAAAGCTGGCTTTTCGGTGGCTAATGAACTATTGAAAAGTTTGCCTAAGCCACTGAAAGCTAAAACTTTCAAATTTCTTAAAAAAAAATAGAACACCAGATATTCCAACCTTGTTAGTCACCCCAATGTCTTTCATAATATGACTTGAAATCTTCATCCTATCAAAAAATAAATTGTATGAGTGAACTTATTGAAAATAAATTTATTTTGGGAGATAACATAACCCAAGAGATAGAACAATTACACTCATAAAATTGCTAATCAAACATGCAATATTCACACCAAAGGAGACTGAAATTGGAGCATAACACTCATCTATATTCAATAAGTGTACAATAGAAAACCTTATGAAGTAATATGATGCTTCAATATATCATTACATGAGAGAATAAAATGCATAAAGATGCCATTCAAAATAGTCAAAAAGTAGGCTTACTAAATCCAGTAAAATCCCCCATAGGTGCATAAAACAGTTTCCAAATCTATGAATATGCTCGCAAATTTGCTAATTCAAGTGGGAAAACTAAAGAGGGATGGAAAGACAAATCATGCGTGATTTTATTTGGAGAAAAGGAAGGAGGATGATGTGGGCAAAAATCAAGCCAACTACACCTACTCTAGCTTTTCCTTTTGCCTTAAATCAGAGTAAAACAAGGCAGCTTTTAAGAAAAAATAGATATGCACTTTGGAGGATCTGGAATAAAGCAGACATGCTAAAATTGGTTTCCAGGATGTTTCCCAAGCACTCCATGACTCAGTTTTAGCATGTGTTGACTTCTAGGAGTTGTAGAAGGCAACTAGCATATAATGGAATCTAGGAAACTAGGTAGTAAGAAAAAAATAATTAAAATTAATGTCTAAGGTAGGTAAATATGGGTTGATTATTATAACATGTACATCAATTCAATAGAGCAAGTTTGTGGAGACAAACCTTCAGGCGAGATTAGTCTAGATGCAGGATTGGCTAATAGATCAGCGTCAAAGTTCTGTGATCTAGGAACATATTTGATATTAAATGCTGAAAAGGAATTAGTCATATCTCTTATCAACCTTTCATAATTGACTAAGCGTGTAGATAAACAATGTATTCAATTTCGTACTTGTTTTACTATGATTTTAGAGTCTCCTACACATTCAATTTCCCTCGCTCCCATATCAATAGCTTTCCTGAGTCCTTGGAATAACGCCTCGTACTCAGCTACGTTGTTGGTACATTCAAACTCCAATCTACATGCGCTCATTGTTTTGATCCCCTTTGGATCAATAAGGACACATCTTGCACCTGCTCCATCCTTAGATCTAGAGCCATCTAAAAACAAAGTCCAAACAACAGGGTCAATTATGAAGTTAGTATTTACATTATAAACATTATGTATAATAGTATTGGAGAATGGCACATAAGTAAGATGAGTAATATGAGACTTTTTTTGCACATTCTCTGTTGGCGAAACATCAGCAAGTAGGTCTCCAAAGAATGTATCAAATGTAATATGTTCAATTTGATTATCGAAAAAGGAGATAGATTCATTGGAACCGTCGAGATCAGTTACAATTTGTTTCATGAATGGTTCTCTGTCAACTTTGAGTTTGTTAGGATGCCCATTAAGGGGCAACCACAAGTGAGACCAATCGGTAGCAAAGTATCCTTTCAATTTTTCTGACCAATCTCGAATTAACCACATACTGTAAGTCTCTGGGATCTGCAATCACAATATCAATAGTCTGAAGAATTCAGGGATCTGTAGATAATCTAAGTAGAACATTCCTCAGTCTTCCTACAAATTTGACTTTGGATCTGTTTAATTGTACAATTTGGATAGGACAATTTTCCCATGTAGAATTCAGCTTTTTACATACAGAAAGAGGCATGGCATTAGATGAACCACCTGAGTCTACCATGCAGTTATTTACATTCCTGTTGAATATTTCAAAAGTAAGTAAGAAGGGTGGAGTGCCCTTGCTTCCAGGATTTGGGTGGTTTGGTCGGGGAGAAGAGTCAAGATTGTTATTCTGAGCTTCTCTAGATTGTTTTATTATCATTCTTTTGGGAAACTAATCCATTATGGAAGGGAGTTTGAGAAGGTCAAATAAATATATGTTTTCCTTGACTCTTTTTAGATCCTCGACCAAATTGTATTTTGGCTCAGTAATGAGAGTGCCTTTCTAAGTTTGGGTTTTACCTTTGTTGGGAGCCTGTGTCGCAGGCGATGATTCCTACAAAGGTGGCCCTTTAGATCTAGTATTGTGAGTGTGTTGTAGGTTGAAAAATGCGTTAGGTTCTTCTTCCTCTTCTTTTGAAAAGAAACTCACAGTGCTGACCTGCTGGTCATCTTCCTCTTCCTCTTGGGGAGGTTGTGAATATTGAGTGGACCAGTCTTCAGAGGATTCAGGAATGTTTGGTGTTCCTATAGCTAAGGCTTTCAAGATAGAAAATATTTCTTCTGAGGTGAATCCCTCGCTAGGATTTGGAGGTGGTGGATTTTGAGGAGGTTGGTTGGGTCTCCTTAAAGGTGGCCTATTAAATCCCCTATTGTTGGACTAATTTTCATTGTTAGTTTTCTTGAGGTCCACCATCCCATTAGACATTCTTTGGAGGAGCTTCTTCACTTCACTCATATTGAATGGATCTTGACTGGTAGTAGTGGGTTTATGAGAACTGTCACTTTTCTTGTGCGAGGTAGACGCTTGTTCAGATGATGTTCCAGGGTTGTCCTTAAGATAGAACATGTCCCTTTCGACTTATATTTCTTCATAGAAGGCATCTTGAAAGGAATCCTTATGATCCCTTTTAACCCACATGGATATTTGGGTCGAGAGACCCTTAATATAGTAAGCTACCAGTAACTCCTCAACAAGAATTACTGTACTTGGAATCCTATTCTTCAAATATGAAAACCAGTGATTTTAATGTTTGAGCCTTTCTTTACCCTTATTCTTGATGGAAGAATTATCTATGACTAACTCCTCTGGGGTCTTGTCATCCCAAAATTTCTAAGTGAAGAGTTCAGAAAACACATCCCATGATGGGATGGAACTAGCTTCTAAGGCAAAATACTAGATAGAATATTTTCCCTCAAAAGTGTAAGGGAATAGTCTACAAACCATGTCTTCATGTATGATGTTCCTAACTCTGATGACCTACATAAAATATTTGATGTGGTCTTCCACAGGGATTTTGTCATCTATATTAAATTTTGGAAGCCACTTCTTAGGGTTTTTAGGAAACCTATGTTGATCGCCTAAAACAGACATGGCATCTCCATCCAACCAAGGCATGTTAGGTCGTTTGTCAGCCATAGGGATAGACTCCTCTGATGAGGCCGAAGATCTATAATACGATGATTCATCCGAGGAAGATGAAGAAGAGGGAGGAGATGGGGGTGGTCCTCCTGCTCGGATGCTATGTCGAGGAGTGGTTGACTTGTGAAAAAATGAATCTAGATCTAACCCAGGGGTAGATGGTTCCCTAAAAAGGTCGTGATGTCTTTCCACGTTTTGGTCACCTGAGTTAAGATTACCTTGATTATTGTCTTGGGGAATATTCTAGTTCAGATGTTCTTCATCGAACTGTCTTCGAATCTCAGCAATGTTATCAGAGTTACCCTTCAATAGTTGTTCAACTGTTATGGGTCCTAGAGTAGGTGATACGAGAATGTATCTGTTTGCTGGGGTACTCTGTTCTTGTCCAAGGGTAGCTAGGAAGACATCTGAACCTTGTGCTATTTTTTCCCCTAACATAGACATGTGGGTACGACTACGAGTGATTATCAGATCTCTTGCTGGAGGAGGTGTTTGAGTGTTTCGTTTAGGCATGATGTGTTGGCCCTTGTTCTAGAGCCATTTGTTGAAGCCTCATTTGTGTATGTGGCTAAAAAGGGTGTCTAATACTTACAACACAGGAAGAAGACCCAGCTAAAGGATTCAAGCAATCCCGTGCAAGTATTGCTTTATCCTTGAACCGTTTAAAGTAGTGATCTCCCATGGATATTTTAATAGCCTCCGTTGGATTTTGTGAGTTTGATCCATAGGGGATCTATTTCCCAGATTGGAAAACAAGGTGGGTGATGTAAAGAAAAGTAAAGTCAAATCTAACTAGGAAAGAAAACTTGATCTAAATCTAAGCTACCTAAAGAGTATTTTGAGTTGATTTGTAGGTGAACCAGAGGTGTGAATAGACAAGTATTTTCATCTAATCAACAGTAATGTAAATTAGATTAAGATCTTATCACCTAACTCACAGTTAATTAATAAAAAATCATTTAACAATAACTTAATATTATTCCATTCAAAGTTAACTTGCATATACACATGTTAGTTGAAAAACCAACATTCCTTGTTGTAAAAGTGTCACTGTCAATTACTTACAGAAATAGATAATGACAGTTAAAAGAAGAAATTCCTTAAAGAATTTATCAATACATGAATCAATAACAAAGAAAAATCTAAGTTATAAACAAATGCATTTATCAATTGCAAGGGAACAACAACATCATCTGTCCATTTGAAACAGGAAAAATTGAGATTTGTTAAAGAAATTTAACCAAATCGATGACAAGAGATGTGAAAAACGATACTACATTAAATTAAGTTTTGTAATAAATTACATAAACCTCATGAAAAATAGAGGTGTTTTCAGTCTCTCCTATGCCAATCTTTCCCTTCTCCAAAAGTAGTCCCTCATACGTCTGAAAAATACCTCTTAAATAATTATTACAAAAGAATGAATTCCCTCAAAAGGGGATCAAATAACCTAAACAAAAATAATATCCCAGAAAATACCTCGATATTTTCCATATACCTAACAACTCCTCTATATCAGGATAGCTAGCAGATTCAATGCCAAGTTGGGCATTGCACTTATGATCTTCTATTTAATTTTTGGCTAGCTTATGCCAAACACGAATATAGATGTGGATTTTCCCTTCAACCACAAATGGTCGTTTTATTAACCGATCCACATCATCTATACTGATATGATAAAGTCCCTTGATCTTCTCTTCTGCTTCATCTCTTTGCTGCTCAACCTGTTCAATCATTAACCCTGGTGGATATGCCTTGTTAATGAGTACCATTGCAGGAAAACATAAAACATCCATTAGATTGTCTGTAGCGTACCATCTCCTACCACAAATGGCTTGTGCCTTCTTGATAGCTTCAGCAACCATTTCATTTAGATCCTCCCAGGCTCGCAGGATAGTCCTGATTTTCTTTAACTAGAAATTGCTTAGAATGGTAATGTTGTCTGGCTTGTCTTTCATATACCTTTTCTAGTCTATAACTTCATCATATGCTTTTAAATCTTGTTTCCTTTTATCAACCAGATCTTCTAAAGAAAAGGACACTTTATCAAAAGTTACATGAGTTTCAAAAATGTTTTCCAAAGTCTTAAACAACTCGCTGATTAAATCATGATGCTCCCTATTGGTTTGAAGAGCCAGCTCCTTGAATTCCTCTTGAGAGAACTTAAAAAATGGAGATGAAGCTTCACTTGCAGTTGTGTCTTCATACTGTTTTTCCAACAAAACTACCTTATGTGCAAAAGTAGCATTGGTATTCTTATCTTTCTATGACTCATCCTAAAGAGCAAGATTCTTTACCTATAATTCATTATACCTGTCATTAGATGTTTTTTTTCAAATTAGTAATTTGGTCCTCATGTTGTTTTCCGACCTGTTCCAGCTCCTCCTTTAATCTGATAATTTATGCGTTCTTCTTATCAAATTCCCGGTTCAGAATATTGACCACATGAAAGTTAGCACCTGTAAAATCCCCCAAAACAGAATTAGCATCCGTAGCATACACCTATGGATCACCAGATTTTTTAGTCCATACAATCTCATTAGAAAGAGATGTATCCACGTCACTTTGATATCTAATCCTCTTTTTTCCTCTCTTAACCACTGATTTATCATATTTTCTATAACGATAATGTCCAAGAGATATTACAATGTCCTCATTGAATTCATCTCTTATCTCATCAATGGAGGGTTCATCAATACATGTAGATATCAAAGAGAAGGTTTGAGTCATAGTATGAGAAGGCATAGGCATAGTAATGTGAGAGGTGAGTGAAGAGGAAATACTAAATCATCTTTGGAAGAGCTGATGAAGATCTCGCATTGCTGCCACTAAACAAATTCATGAACTCCTGCAAATTATTACCATTTCTAGCTTCCTTAGTGACAGACACAGGGGAAATTATTTCATCCTCCTCTTCTGAATGGGTCAAATCTATAGTAGAAGTAGGGAATGATGAAACTTGAACCTTCAATTCCTTGAGTGGTTTCTCCTCAACCTGATTTTGTTCAGGTTGGGCTTTATCACCAACAGTAGTTATATGAGTATCCTCAACTAGTTCAGAAGTTGCAGTTTCCTGAGTGCCCAATGTAGAAGTCATCCTGGTCAGCTTCTGTTTAATTTTCTCTGAAGTATGTATTAAGGATTTAACCTACTGATTAAGAGATTCCTGTGGAATGTCTTCCATGGGAATTTTACCTTTATCTGTGGCTTAAATTGTTGCTATGGCAGGGTCTTTGGCTGCTTGAGCCTCTTTTTCTTCTCTGTCTCTTATCATATTTTCTTGAATATCCAATTCCATTTCCCTATATTGTCCAACCCTGTCTCTGACATCCTTTTGATATAGTAGGATTTGACTCTGCTCTTCTTTACTTTTGGCCTTGGCCAAAACCTCAAAGAAAGTGTCAACTCCTTGATAAATGAAGTCATCTGGGACTTCTTCATGAATGTATCCTGCTTTGAAATGATTCTGTTTAAGGTGGGCATCGAAAATCCCCTTAGGATCATGATGTCTCTCACTAGAAAAACCCAGCTTGAGCGAAACCATGTGATCACTGAGTTCTGATTCCCTTGTGGGGGTTCGTATACTCAAGGATCCAAGAGTTTAAGGAAACTTGGGACAGACTTTTCTTTTGGGCACTGAGCACTTCTTGTATATTCCTTTGGTCACTGTCTGAAATGATATTTATTCGAGAACCAACCTGTTAGGTACAACCTTTGGTATCATGTGAGAAGTACTACTACCGAAGACTCTAATGTATGAAAATGACTCACTGACATACCAATCCCCCATCGTAGCTATAAGATTTTTGGATTTGGGGGAGAAAGCAGGAGCTTCCTTCTTGAAAATTAAGAAATAGACTCAGCCAAGGAAGTTCTCACAAATGTCATAAAATTTGGTCACATAGTTGGTGTCTCATAGCTCCGCATGGTAGATGTGTACAGGCGGGGCTGGTAGTACCCAATTCCATCCCAAATTAGGATAATGGAACTTAGCGCAAAATATGTCAACAATGTAGGCAGAGAAGAAGAAATTAGGTTTCTTCCTAGCAGTGGATTTCTAAAAGTCTTGTATAGCTGTTTTTAGTTCTAAAGAAAGGATTGAAGCCCATGGGAATGATTCACCTGTGGTTATAACATGATGGGAAATCGAATCCCATTCTTCCTTAAAATAGGAACAGTTAAGGAGACCGTAGAGCATGCACAACATTGCTGCTAGCAGGAAATGGGGTTCCTTAAACCATTCAATAGGATAGAGTTCATCTTTCCTCTGAGAAAACTTACGTGGTTCATTCATCCAAAACTTCAACATTTGATCAAAATTATACCTGGACTTAGCACCCTTGACAAAATCAGAATTAAGGAGTTGTCTAAATGGTTGGAAAGCATATTTTTTTACAAAAATCTCAGAATGGAAATTGGAAAGTGGCAATCCAGTGCTATTATTGAAAGAACGATTTTTTGGATTGGCTTGATCAATAATCCACCTGACCGTGTTGTTGTAAGGAATAATGGTAGATATTCCAACAATCATATGGATATCGGAATCCCTAATTCTCTTGTAGATGGGTTGGTCATCTCAAATGTCTGAAAGATCATCGTTGTCGAAAATGGAATAGATTTTGGACCAATCTAACTAGTAGGTCTCACTAACTCGGCCACTGGTATCAGAGAAGACATCGAAATTCAGGTCTTTGGTCAGCATATATTTCTACAGGATTTTACATCAGGTAATTCGAGGAATTTTTGAGGTTGATATATTATGTTGAACGCATAAACCAGAAATTAAAACTAATTTATACTGGAACAATCAGTAAGCAATTGAAGTTAGGAAGGGTGACTCTAAACTAACCTGTAACCAGAGCGAATAGTGGCAAAGTTGCTTGGTAAAAACCCCAAAGTAAATTCACGCAACACAGCGAGTTATAGTGGTAAAAATGGTGAAGAAATCATCAAAAGACCATCATATATATAATTTGCGAGAAATAATTAAGACCATAGGATGAGAATAAGAACAACGGTCAGGATCAAATTTTGCGGGATGCAGGATCGAAACAAAAAATTCAAATTTTATTAATCGTTTCGCAACCCGCATTCCGCATTTGCAGGATGCGGGATGCGGAATCATAAAAACAACAAAATTTTATTCAAACCTTTCCGCAGCCCGCATTCCGCATTTTTCTGGATGTAGGATGCGAGAACACACAAACCGAACGAAATAACAAACGAAATCCCACACTCCGTATTCCGCACTTATGTAGGATGTGGGTTGTGGGTTGACCAAATCATATATATCAAAATTTCTTGCATCCCGCATTCCGCATTTGCGGGATGAGAAAATTAAAAATATATGAGTACAATATCCTGCATCCCACAACTTGCGGGTTGCGGGATTGAAACAATTCCAAACAAAAACTATCCTTCCGCAACTTGGAAACACACAAATCAGGCATGGATTTTGGAAGTTTTGGTTGAGTTAGAAAACTACAAAAACTAAGATAAATGTAATATAAGCCATGAAATAGACAAAGGATTTTAATCAGTTACCTTTGTATGTGTAATTGGGCTCACATGTAAAAATAACTTGGGATCTATTGTACTTACAACAAATGGTAACTGGCTGGAAGAACCAGTTATCTCTGCAAAACAATGACCTTTTCCAATCAAATATGTCAGTAGAGAAATGATCAACTTGAGATTACAGGAAATGTCAATATAAGAATGCAACCAACAAAGAATTATCAAAGAGTGATTAATGCATTCCCACCCATGGTCATTTTAAAGATAATGTGAATTTGATTCAGATGGCATGAAGGATAAGGATCACTTGGAGTCAGGCTGACATAGGCACATAGTTCAAGTTGAACCTGGGATCAAACCTTAACAATTTTGTATCTTCACACATAAGCCAATAAAATCATATATATATATATTGAAAAACGAGATTCTATTGACATAGGACCACTGCCCCATACTCTGGTGATCAGTCCCATTAACAAACCTGACCTAGAAACTAAACAAGTGGGATCGGTAAGGAGACCTCTTGTCTTCTAGCAGTATGGCTGAAAGAAACTATCATGGCTTGGGAGCCATCTAATGATAATTTCAGTCCAAAATCAAGTCCATGATCATAGTAAGGCTTGCTTTGGATAAGACCCCCTAGTCCTTATGTACAATAATTTTCTCTTTGGGAATAACTAGGGTTTTATTTGGATATGGATTGCATAAACCTCATGAAAAATAGAGGTGTTTGCAGTCTCTCCTATGCCAATCTTTCCCTTCTCCAAAAGTAGTCCCTCATACGTCTGAAAACTACCTCTTAAATAATTATTACAAAAGAATGAATTTCCCTCAAAAGGGGATCAAATAACCTAAACAAAACTAATATCCCAGAAAATCCCTCCATATTTTCCATATACCTAACAAGTCCTCTATGTAAGGATAGCTAGCAGATTCAATACCAAGTCGGGCATTGCACTTATGATCTTCTATTTCATTTTTGGCTAGCTTATGCCAAACACAAATATAGATGTGGATTTTCCCTTCAACTGCAAATGGTCATTTTATTAACCGATCCACATCATCTATACTGATATGATCAAGTCCCTTGATCTTCTCTTCCACTTCATCTCTTTGTTTCTCAACCTGTTCAATCGTTAACCTTGGTGGACATGCCTTGTCAATGAGTACCATTGCAGAAAAACATAAAACATCCATTAGATTGTCTGCAGCGTACAATCTCCTGCCACAAATGGCTTTTGCCTTCTTGATAGCTTCGGCAACCATTTCATCTAGATCCTCCTAGGCTTGCAGGATAGTCCTGATTTTCTTTAACTGGAAATTGCTGAGAATGGTAATGTTGTCTGGCTTGTCTTTCATATACCTTTTCCAATATATAACTTCATCATATGATTTTGAAGCTTGTTTCATTTTATCAACTAGATCTTCTAAAGAAAAAGAAATTTTATCAAAAGTTACATGAGTTTCAAAAATGTTGTCCAAAGTCTTAAACATCTCGATGATTAAATCATGATGCTCCCTATTGGTTTGAAGAGCCAACTCCTTGAATTACTCTTGAGAGAAATTAAAAAATGAATATGAAGCTATAATTGCAGTTGCATATTCATACTATTTTTCCAACAAAACTACCTTCTGTGCAAAAGTAGCATTGGTAGTCTTCTCTTTCTATAACTCATCCTGAAGAGAAACATTATTTACCTATAATTCATTATACCTATCATCAGATGTTTTTACCAAATTAGTAATTTGGTCCTCATGTTGTTTTCTGACCTATTCCATTTCCAGTTCCTCCTTTAATCTGATAATTTATGCCTTCTTCTTATCAAATTCCCTATTCAGAGTATTGACAGCATGAAAGTTAGCACCTATAAATCCCCCAAAACAGAAGCAGCATCCGTAACATCCACCTGTGGATCACCAAATTGTTGAGTCCATACAATCTCATTAGAAAGAGATGTATCCACATCACTTTGATCTCTACTCCTCTTTTTTCCTCTCTTAACCACTAATTTATCATATTTTCTATAACGATAACCTCCAAGAGATATTACAATGTCCTCATTGAATTCATCTCTTATCGCATCAATGGAGGGTGCATCAATACCTGTAGATATCAAAGAGGAGGTTTGAGTCATAGTATGAGAAGGCATAGGCATAGTAATGTGAGAGGTGAGTGAATAGGAAGTATTAATTTGGATAATAGTCACTTTAGGAGTTAAGGGAGTATCTAGAATAGAGGTTTCAATGGATGAAACCTGCATGGTGGCAGCTGGAAGTGGTGATGGTGAAAGTACCGAGACTTTCTCATGAACAAGAGATGGTGTTGAACTAAAAGAAGGAATATGTAATGGAACCTTAAAGACTTGAGATATAGTGGCTGGTGGAATAGGAGTTTGTACAAAGACAAGTGTAATAGAATCAGGTAGACATGTGGCATCATGATAGAGATGAGACATCAAGGGCTTCATGGTAGACCCAGTAGGCAAGGAAGATAAGACTAGAATTGATGAGAGGAGTAATGCTTTAGACGATGGACAAGGATCAAAAGAATATTGTGATTTTGGGAGAGCTGATGAAGATCTCGCATTGCTGCCACTAAACAAATTCATGAACTCCTGCAAATTATTACCATTTCCATCTTCCTCAGTGACAGGTATAGGGAAAATTATTTCATCCTTGTCTTCTGAAATGGTCAAATTTATAGTAGAAGAAGGGAATGATGAAACTTGAACCTTCAATTCCTTGAGTGGTTTCCACTCAACCTGAGTTTGTTCATATTGGGCTTTATTAGCAATAGTAGTTACCTAAGTATCCTCGACTAGTTGAGAAGTTGCAATTTCTTGAGTGTCCAATGCAAAAGTCATCCTTCTCAGCTTCTGTTTAATTTGCTCTGAAGTATGTATTAAGGATTTAACCTGTCGATCAACAGACTCTTGTGGAATGTCTTCCATGGGGCTTTTACCTTTATCTGTGGCTGAACTTGTTGCTATGGAAGGGTCTTTGGCTACTTGAGCCTATTTTTCTTCTCTGTCTCTTATCATATTTTCTTGAATATACAATTCCATTGCCCTATAGTGTCATACCTTGTATTTGACTTCCTTTTGATATAGTAGGATTTGACTCTACTCTTCTTTACTTTTGGTCCTGGCCAAAACCTTAGAGAAAGTGTCAAATCCTTGATAAATGAAGTCATCTGGGACTTCTTCATGAAAGTATCCTGCTTTGAAATGATTATGTTAAAGGTGGGCATCGAAAATCCCCTTAGGATCATGCTGTCTCTTACTAGAAAAACCCAGCTTGAGTGAAACTATGTGATCACTGAGTTCTGATGCCCAGGTGGAGGTTGGTATACTCAAGGATTCAAGAGTTTGAGGAAACTTGGGCCATAATTTTCTTTTGGGCGCTTAGTACTTCTTGCATATTCCTTCGGTCACTATCTCAAATGATATTTATTCGAGAACCAATCTATTAGGTACAACCTTTGGTAGCATGTGAGCAGTATTGTTGCCAAAGAATCTTATGTATCCAAATGACTCATTGACATACCAATCCCCCATTGTAGCTATAAGGTTTTTGGCTTCGGGCAGAAAGCAGGAGATTCCTTCTTGAAAATTAAGAAATAGACTAGGCCGAGGAAGTTCTCACAAATGCCATAAAATATGGTCACGTAGTTCGTGTCCCACAACTCCGCATGGTAGATGTGTATAGGTGGGGATGGTAGTACCGAGTTCCTGGCAGTACCGAGTTCCATCCCAAATTAAGATAATGGAACTCAATGCAAAAAAGATGTCAACAACGTAGGTAGAGAAGAATAAATTAGGTTTCTTCCTGCAAGTGGCTTTTGAAAGTCTTGTATGGCTGTTTTGAGTTCTAAAGAAAGGATTGAAGCTCATGGGAAATATTCGCCTGTGGTTATAACATGATGGGCAATCAAATCCCATTCTTCCTTAAAATAGGAACAGTTGGGGAGACCATAGATCCTGCACAACATTGCTGCTAGCAGGGAATAGGGTTCCTTAAACCATGCAATAGAATATAGGTCATATTCCCTCTGAGAAAACTTACGTGGTTCATTCATCCAAGACTTCAACATTTGATCAAAATTATACCTAGACTTAACATCTTTGACGAAATCAACAATAAGGAGTTGTCTAAATGTTTGAGAGCATAAAGTTTTACGAAAATATTAGAATAGAAATTGACAAGTGGCAATCCAGTGCTATTATTGAAAGAACGATTTTTTGGATTGGCATGATCAATAATCCACCTGACCGTGTCGTTGTAAGGAAGAATGGAAGGTCTTGTAGCAATCATATGGATACCAGAATCCCTAATTCTCTTGTAGATGGGTTGGTCATCTTGAATCTCTGAAATATCATCGTTGTCGAAAATGGAATATATTCTGGACCAATCTAACTGGTAGGTCTCACTAACTCAGCCACTGGTATCAGAGAAGACACCAAAATTCAGGTATTTGGTCAGCATATCTTTCTGCAATTTTTTACACTAGGTAATTCAAGGCGTTTTTGAGGTTGACACATTATGTTGAATGCATAAACCAGAAATTAAAACTAATTTATAATGGAACAATCAATAAGCAATTGAAATTAGGAAGGGCGAATCGAAACTAACCTGTAACCAGAGAAAATAGTGGCAAAGTTGCTTGGTAAAAACCCTAAAGTAAATTCATGCAGCATAGTGAGTTACAATGGTAAAAATGGTGAAGAAATCATCAAAAGACTATCATATATATAATTTGTGGGAAATAATTAAGACCGTAGGATGGGAATAAGAACAACGGTCAGGATCAAACTCTGTGGAATGCGGGATCGAAACAAAAAAAATCAAATTTTATTAATCGTTCTACAACCCACATTCCGCATTTGCGGGATGTGGGATGCAGAATCGCAAGAACAACAAAACTTTATTCAAACCTTTCCACAGCCTGCATTCCACATTTTGCGGGATGCGGGATGAGGGATGTGGGAACACGCAAACTGAATGAAATAAAAAATGACATCCTGTACTCCGCATTCCGCACTTATGCAGGATGCGGGTTGACCAAAGCATATCTATCAAAATTTTCCCGCATCCCGCATTTTGCATTTGCGGGATGAGAAAATTCAAAATATATGAGTACAATATCCCACATCCCGCAACTTGCGGGTTGCAGGATTGAAACAATTCCAAACAAAAACTAGCCTTCCGCAACTTGGAAACACACAAATTAGGCATGGATTTTGGAAGTTTTGGTTGAGTTAGAAAACTACAAAAACCAAGATAAATGTAATAGAAGCCATGAAATGGACAAAGGATTTTAATCAGTTACCTTTGTATGTGTAATTGGGCTCTCGTGTAAACATAACATGGGATCTGTTGTACCTACAACAAGGCTCTAACCCCCTTTAAATTTAGAATGGGGGGGGAACGGGAAGGTTTATTGGTCTCTAACCATGGAAAGGTCTTAACCATTTAAATAGAATTTTGCTCACATTAATTAATAAACACAATTCTTTTATACATATAATCCAAATTTATTTTACATGATATTATTGTGGATCAACATATTCTTAAATAAAACTATGTTCTTAATATCCCTAAGCCTAACTCATTCTTCATAATATGAATTTAAAACCCTCACAAAATGATAAGTATGTAAAAACATATAAATGAATGTTTTAATTAGAAATCACAATAAGAATTATACAAGTAAAATTTTAAAAAGTAGACATAAGATATTGAGAATCTTCAAGCTTTTATCTTATCATCCTTAAATAATTTATATTCATAAAAAATAACCATGGTAAAGATTAGATGCTGGAAATTTCCTTCCTGGCAGAGCTTGTATGGACTCTGGCAATTTCCTTCCTGGCAGAGCTTGTATGGACGCTGGCAATTTCCTTCCTCGTTGGTGTCTTCTAAAATATTGCAGATGTCCCCTTCACTGCAACATAATGGAGCCCTTCCTACAGATAAATATGGAAATTCTTATATCCCTTCATAATGGATCCCTGCAACGTAATATTTATTTTGTAATATCTACAGAATCGTGGGATGCAGAATCGCAAGAACAACATCCTGAATGAAATAAAAAATGACATCCTGTACTCCGCATTCCGCACTTATGCAGGATGCGGGTTGACCAAAGCGAACACAAAACTTTATTCAAACCTTTCCATAGCCTGCATTCCACATTTTGCGGGATGCGGGATGAGGGATGCGGGAACACGCAAACTGAATGAAATAAAAAACGACATCCTGTACTCCGCATTCCGCACTTATGCAGGATGTGGGTTGACCAAAGCATATCTATCAAAATTTTCCCGCATCCCGCATTTTGCATTTGCGGGATGAGAAAATTCAAAATATATGAGTACAATATCCCACATCCCGCAACTTGCGGGTTGCAGGATTGAAACAATTCCAAACAAAAACTAGCCTTCCGCAACTTGGAAACACACAAATTAGGCATGGATTTTGGAAGTTTTGGTTGAGTTAGAAAACTACAAAAACCAAGATAAATGTAATAGAAGCCATGAAATGGACAAAGGATTTTAATCAGTTACCTTTGTATGTGTAATTGGGCTCTCATGTAAACATAACATGGGATCTGTTGTACCTACAACAAGGCTCTAACCCCCTTTAAATTTAGAATGGGGGGGGAACGGGAAGGTTTATTGGTCTCTAACCATGGAAAGGTCTTAACCATTTAAATAGAATTTTGCTCACATTAATTAATAAACACAATTCTTTTATACATATAATCCAAATTTATTTTACATGATATTATTGTGGATCAACATATTCTTAAATAAAACTATGTTCTTAATATCCCTAAGCCTAACTCATTCTTCTTAATATGAATTTAAAACCCTCACAAAATGATAAGTATGTAAAAACATATAAATGAATGTTTTAATTAGAAATCACAATAAGAATTATACAAGTAAAATTTTAAAAAGTAGACATAAGATATTGAGAATCTTCAAGCTTTTATCTTATCATCCTTAAATAATTTATATTCATAAAAAATAACCATGGTAAAGAAGAACCTGTTTAGATGCTGGAAATTTCCTTCCTGGCAGAGCTTGTATGGACACTGGCAATTTCCTTCCTGGCAGAGCTTTTATGGACGCAGGCAATTTCCTTCCTCGTTGGTGTCTTCTAAAATACTGCAGATGTCCCCTTCACTGCAACATAATGGAAATGACAATCTCATCAATTTTATGGAAATCTCATCAATTTTATGGAAATGACAACCTCTTGATTTTCCTACAGAATTATATGTTTTCCTGCGTGATGTTGTTGGTACCTATCAATTAGCAATGATGTTTCTTTGATTCCATGGATGAAATGTTTGGGAAGCAACCGACTCACAGCTCAAAGGACATTGCCACCCTTGCAAATTAATTCAGGAGGGAATTATAGCACGCCAGTTACTCCCCCACTGACATCGCCCACTGCTAAGAATGTAAATACTTAGAATGTGCTGCTGCTAATTGGTTGAGCCATATGCTCATGGTTAAGAATCTAAATACCTCTTAATCATAGTCATCTCTTTGCAATGTAGACGTCCCCTTCACTGCAATGTAATAGATCCCTTACTTCCTTGGCAGCAGACGTCAGCGAGATGGGGATAGACGAAAGTTGGAATAAAAATAATGCGAAGCATCAGGAAGCACCTTGATATGTTTACCGACGATTAGGGCCAGACTGGCTAGAGATTATTGCAGTCTGAATTAACCTACCACATTGAATGTTGGCTTCAATGTTTGCGTGAATGTTTGCCCTGGCTTGATCGGCTCATATCAGATCGGATCTGTATAATCCTGCGACAACGCCGGTGTTGTATATGAGGGTACCCTTTGAGCTGGACTGGGATGTTCGTCGTCGACGTATGGGGAGGAATGTGGAGGAATACAATCATGGAAGGTATGGAGAGTTCACGCCGAGGGATACATTGTATGGATGCAACCAAATCACATATGGATGGAGGTATCTGGGGTATGAATGGCAACATGCACATGGCTCTGGCAGCTTCTCGATACTCTACATGCATGAGGGGGTGTTTTAGTCTGCACCCTCTTCAAGTCTCTTCAACATGTAGAGTATTGTTCTCCCACATGTAGACACAAATGTTGGTAGGTAGGTACTTTGGCGATCATATTTAACTAGGTAGATGACTACCATTCGTAAATATTCATTAATCCTTGGGTTTTGTGCTCAAGGATATCTATGTTAGTTCCCTAAGATTATATTATCAAATATAAACTATAAAATAAACATTAAATTCAATCCCATAAATTTAACAATGGTTTGATCCATATCAACATAATGTCTTCCCATTCCAATGTCATGTTCATGTTAACATACATTGTGTCTTAGTTCTTGATGTTTGTTCATGGTTCCAGTATTGGCCAAACATTATACAAATTATTCTCACGGAGAAGTCATCTTGACTCGAATAATGGTTGGTAGAGAATGACCCTTTCATAGCCCTAATTAGGCATTTGTGATATTAACTATGTGTATTGATGCTTGGATGCTTAGCCTTTGATTAGTCATGAGGATTTGACTATGTGGAAGGCTAGTGCTAAGATGCATCACTCTATATGGGAGTGCTCCTTAACAGGGGTGATTGATTTTGATTAGATTGATTTGACTTATCTATTTGATGGTTTATCTCATCCCCTTGTGGAATAGACAGATTATCATCTAATTTTTAATTTGACATTGGCCCTAAGATGTGTTAAGGACTTCTTAAAGTATGGTCAAATCAACATTAGATCTCTATGTGGGAGTTTGATTTGGATGTGAGGATATGGACATCAATAAGGATAAATTTTATATGATGAACAAATAACCAATAAATCTAGAAAATCCATTGAAGAAGTCCCAGATAGAATTGAAGAAGTCCTAGATAAAGTTGAAGGAAATAAGAGCACAACTACCCCAATAAAAGGGGTAAATTCGTCCTAGAAGACAAAGTACAAGTCAGCCTCTAGAGTGAATATCAATTCAAATGAAGAATATAAATAGAATTGTTCTCACACTTCATTTGACTTATTCACACCACACATCTTCTTCTCTCCATAAGTGCACACCTCCAAGGAATTCCTAGCAAAGGAAACAAGCATAATTTTCGGGTTATTTTATTCTCTTATCTCTCTTGGAAGATTATCTACCCTTACTAGGGTTTATTATGAAGGAGGGTGAACCTGTCTAGTGTTAGGGTTCATCTTAATGATTGGTATTGTAATTGAATTGGATTGATTTCTTCTAAGAAAATTTTGTTGGGTTTTGTCCCTTATTGGATTTCCCAGAATAAAATATTTGTATCTCTTGTGCATGGTATTCTTTTAGTGATCCTTGTTTTATTTATGCTACAAGTGAATATTGATTATGCAATGAAATTGTGGGATGAAATAAATTTTTTAAGAATCATTATAAATAATTATTAAGGATTGAAAATTGGATTAAAATTCAACATTGTATCAAAGCAATTTTGAATAGATTCCATTGCCAGAGATTGTTTCTGCTCTAGTCTAGAAACTAGGGCTTCCAAGTTTGGGCACTCATATCCATAGTTTCAACTTGAAAATAACATAATGGAGCTCTTCCTAGGAGGGCACACTTATTTTTGGAAGCAAGTCTCACTCTCATGAAGTTTTACTTTGGACCTAATTTCTATCAGGGTCAAGGAACTAGGGATTCCATTTTTTAACCTTGATGGCCACACATTGGATTCGATCTTAGCATTCTAGATATCTCCGTAGGAAGGCACATCTATATGTGGATTGAGAATTCAAGTTTTTCAAACTTTAGTTTTCCCTAGCTCTTGCTAAGGTTTGTAGGTCATATTTTCATATTTTGTCAAGATGGTGTCGAGGGTAGAAGACAAGTTGGATGATGTTGAGATTGCAAATGAACTCTAGTATTCTTTTGTATCTACTCTTAAATGGTAATATTTCAATTAGCAGTGATATCTTGTCCTTGGACAATGGTGCTTATAGGGACATGAAAACACAAAAATGAAAGAAGGACATTTCAAAGGTTGAGTGCTTATGCTGCCATGAATATGGAAACTATGCTTTCTAGTGTCCTTAGAAGAAAGAAAAATAAAGTTTAAGAAGAAAAGAAATGAAAGTGAAGAATCAGTTCATGTTCAAACTCGAAAGAAGAAGGACCTTTCTAAGATAAAATGATTTAGGTGTAACAAATTTGGTCACTATGTTTCTCAATTTCCTCAAAGAAAAAGGAATAGAAAACAATGAGCATCAAAAACTAATGTTATGAACTTCCACATAGGAAGAAAACAAGAAGAAGGAAAATTTGATGAAGATTGCAAAGAGTACTTCTAAGTATTCCAAAAGATTCAAGTTGAACTGAATGTATCTACAAGGGCTATAGACTTGGAAAGAATGTCAAGGGATATTTTCTAAGCAATGATAGTAGATCCAAGGGGATCTTGGATCTAGTACATTCAAACACTTGTGGGTTGATGACAATGACATCCTTAGATGTCATCTTATACTATGTATGATTCCTTCCTTAAATAATTCAACAAGTTCTATAAATTCAGGACTTGATGAAGAAGAATAAAGATCTTTAGATCAAATGATGAAGCAGAGTACCCTTCCAGAAATTCTAGTGATTTATGCAAGGAGGTAGATATCAAGCGGGAGTCAACAAAAGAAAAAGATAAGTATTTTATACTTTATGTAATAAGTTTTATTTTCTTAATTTGAATTATTATTATTGACAAATAACATAATTGTTTAATTTAGTACTGGTTAACATTGTGGACAATTCTATCATGAATAGGTAAATTGTAAATATTGTGTAAATAATGATTTGTGATATATTCAATACAAAAGTTATGCTCAAATCAAGTGTTCTCGTCGAATATTAGGGAACCATAAATCTAAGGAAGCATTAACAAAAGTGAGTCATATATTATGTAATTCAAATATGAGCGATATCTCTTGTGGTGGACAACACACAATGAGAGTTTGAGATCCGATGAGTTGTATTTGGAGGCCCGTAAAGATGCAGAGAAGTATGCAAATCCCAATGATACTTTTAGGGAGATAGTTTAGAAATCAGAAGGGAAGCCATGGTGACCTCCAAGTGGATCTACAATATCAAACAAACAGTTCTAATAAGCATAAGAGATGACTCATGAAGGACAACCAATTTGCAAACTCAAAGGAAGTCATGGATAGTATCCAATGTTTTTGAGATAATAAGAGGCTTGTCTAAGTAAACCCACTTGGTGGATATGACACAGATGAATACACAAAGATAAACACATACATAAGGCAATAGGTTTCTTAAGTGCAGGATACTTAATTGAAGATATTGCAAAGTTTCCATATGCAGAGGGAGAAATATACTCAAATGTAGAGGGAGTAGTATGCTCCCACACAGATTGAGTAGTTGTAGCACAATTTATAGATGATAAAGAAGACTTTATACGGACTCAAGTAGGAACCCAAGACTTGGTATGTTAGGATAAACATGTATTTGATGACCATGGAATTCACCAAGAATGATGTGGATTCCAACCTTTACTACAAGGTTTTTGACGATGAACATTTGATCTTGGTGCTATATGATTGATGATATTTTCCATTGTGGGAACATAGAAGACCGGTGACGAGTACAAGGGGGGGTTTGATTTTGAGTTAAATATGAAGGGTCTTAACTTGATACATTACTTCTTGAGATTAGAAGTGTGGTGGAGACCAAATGATATCTTCCTCAGAAAAAGAGAGTACATAGTTCATATACTGGGAGATTCAAGTTAATGGGCTATAAGTTTATGGATATACATATGAAGACATATCTAGAGAAGCCGAGTGATTTTGCTTCAAATTCATATCTAGTGGATTCCTTGATGAACATATATGGAGAAGATGAGTGATTGTGCTTCATATTCATATTTTATGTATCCTACTATGATTACAAATCTATAGAAGATGAGTGATTCTACTTCAGATTCATATTTGGTGGGTAGTTGGATAGATCCTTGGTGTACCTAGGTAACACCAGGCTTGATATTTTCTTTTTAGTAAACACCCTCAGCTAGTTTATGGTTGAGCTGAGGTTTGTATATAGGGTTTCAACAAATCATATGTTGAGATACCTATGTGGTACAGTTCGATATGATCTAAGATATGTCTTAAGTGATAAAGTAAAGCTGCAAAAGATGTACAAATTTTGACTAGAAGGAGTGCAAAGAAAATATTTGGGCGTTTCTTCAACTTGGGATCAACCATAATATATTGGTTTAGAAAGAATTAGAATACTGTCACACTCAATATAATAGAAGCAAAGTATTATGCAACCCGTGTTGCAATTCATGAAGCAGTATGGATTTGGAAGCTACTTGGAGGATTATTTGGTCAGGAGCTATAAACAATTGTGATACATTGTGAAAACTTCAAATCTATTTCAATAATTCAAAGGATGTAACATTTCATTACAAGTCAAATAACATTGAGTTAAAATACCACTTTATCCGAGACTTGGAGAAAAAGGGAGCAATAAAGCTCAAGCAAATAACCACATATCAGTAGATAGACGACATTCTCACCAAGAAAGTTTCTAAGAGAAAGTTTCTATACTTTAGGGAAAATATTAATATGATGGATAATGCCTCTCTGAGTGAGAGTGAGTGTTGATGGATGTGTAGACATCAATATGGTTTTATAGATGAGTGGGAGACATTCAAGAGAAATAAATGACCCAAGAATTATGATGATCCTATATATAAGTGGAAGGCATTCACATGAGGTGAATGGACCATATATTGAGATGGTTTTACAAATGAGCGGTTGAATATCAACTCACGAGAAAATGTCCATGTTGATTTGGCTAGTGATGGATGGCATAGATGGATCATCAGATGAGAAGTATGGGGTAGACATTCACTCATGGGGATCTTATAGTGGTGAATCACCCAGACATACAAATGAGTTGCATCAGGTTATGTTAGTAGTAAATGATGCATTCACTCACAGGTACATGCTAGTAGTGAATTCCCTTACAAATTGTATGGCTTGGTGTGATGCAGAATGTCTCCCTCAGTGAGAGGAAGTGTTGATGTTTCTCCATGGTTCTAGCATTGTGCAAACATTCTATAGATCATTCTCCCAGAGATTTAATATTGAGTTGACCAATGGTTGGTAGAGAATGGCCCCTCTATAGACCTAATTAGTCATGTGTGATATTGACTATGTGTATTGAGGCTCATATGCTTAGACTTTGATTATTCATGATGATTTGACTAAGTGGAAGGCTAGTGGTCACTTACATCACTCTATGTGGGAGTGCTCCTTAATTGGGGTGATCAATTTTGATTAGAGTGAGTTGAATTATCTATTTTATGGGGGATCTCATCCACATGTGGAATAGACAAAGTATAATCTAATTTTTAATTTGGCATTGGCTCTAAGAAGTGTATAGGACTTCTTGAGTATGGTCAAATCAACATTAGAGCTCTATGTGGGAATTTGATATACATGTGAGGAGATGGATATCAATGAGGATAAATTTTCTATGATGAATAAATAACCAAGAAGTCAAGAAAATCCATTGAATAATTCCCATATAGCATTGAATAAGTACCAAAGAAATTTGAAGGAAAGAAGAGAACAATTACCCCGATAAAAGGAGTAAATTATCCCTCGAAGACAAAAGTACAGGTTGGCCTCAAGAGTGAAAATCAAGTAAACTAAAGAATATAAATAGAAGTGTTCTCACACTTCATTTGCACATTCACATCACTCATATTCTTCAATCCACAAGTTCCCAGCTCCAAGGAAGGCCTATCAAATGTAAGAAGCATAATTTTAGGGTTATATGATCCGTCGGACCTCAACTTGAGTGCAATTAAAAGTTTGTTTTAAAAGAATGTGTTCAATAGGTTAATTAATGGAACAACATTAACAGAAACCACACTGATAATCAGCTATATGAAAGAAAACACAGAATCAAAGAGTCACAGACAGAAGTTGATAGCGAAGTTCACCCCCTCCACTGGGCTACGTCTCTGGGTCCCTCTCCAATGGGTACCGATCCAATTAATCTCTTTAAAATGGTACAAAAATGGTTCTGGAATCAACTTCAGCAACTGTAAATAGAATGTTGTACGAAGTCTTTAAGACCTCTCTTCTAGAAAATTACAATTAGCCTTCGAAAGGCAAAGAAAGCTAAATTATAACAGAGAATGTCGACTTCAAAAAAGAATAGCGTCTGTGTACTTCACAACAACTCCTCAAGTTTCTCATACAGAAAAACGAAGCTCTATGCTCTAACACTCAGTGTCCCCCTGAACGGTGGCCAGCATCCTCTATTTAATCATTTAGCGAGAGGATAAGTAACGGGTTTGATTCGTCCACTACAGCTGTTATTTTCTTGATTATTGTTACAACCATATTCTATACTGAACCATGCAATCCTACCAAATCGCTTCCCAAGAGTTATGTTACCACGACGTTCCATATTCCCGAAACGTTGCAACCAACTCCACGCTCATACGCTACCTTACAACACGTTGCAACAACCGCCACTGGGCTATGCCACATGTAACGTAACTGTTTGATGTCACCATCAACTTCGCAGCATATAAATGTTGTGGCATATAAAGACTTCGGCATATACCCGATCGGCTGTCGCAGCATACAAATGTCACGGCATATGCCTAACCTCCGCGAACCATTCAATGCTCACTTGACGGGGCACAACTGTGCGGCCCCTACGTAACTGTATGGCATGCGATAAGATGCGTGGCATGCGATAAGCTGCGCGGCATGTGTATATAATGTTTAGCATATGAGTTAAAACCATAGATTAATAAACCTTGTACCATATTGGATCAGTGTAATTTTTGAACATGAATAATCCATCAGATCATTCCTCCCCATTGGAGAGCTTTTGGACCACCAAAATCTTGAATCATTCGGCAAGTAAGTGAGGGTACTGCTCCCTCACTTTTCCAATCTCCATCCATCTTGCTTTGCTAGGATGCATGCCTTTCAGCCCCACTCGAAGGTACTCAGCATTCCCCCTTCGTGAAGTCCTTACATTTCTATCAAGAATAACATCATCCTGCAACTCTTTCATGTATTTAGGTGCCAACTCATCAACTGAAGGAATCTGCATGTTAGTTTCCTCATCCATGATCATAGGAGGCTCATATAGTTTAAGATTCTCAACATTGATAATTGAATAAATTTGCATGCATGGAGGTAAATTCAAGCGAAAATCATTAGTACCGATCTTTTCCAAGATCTCAAAAGGACCATACCGGATAAGCTTAATCTTTTTACCTTCACCTTTCATTCTTTCTTTGGTGATATGTAACCAAACTCTGTCACCAACCTGAAATTGATGATCAACTCGATGCTTGTCATGCCTGGTTTTGTACTTTGCCTGGCTGCCTAGCTCTTCTCCAACTGTTCCTGAACTGCTTGCTGCACCACTTGGATTCTCTGAATGAACTTTAAAGCTTTATTTGCATCATGATGTCCATCCACTGCATCTTTTCCAAAAGAGAAATCCATCGATGTTTTTGGCAGATAACCAAAACAAGTTTCAAAAGGAGATTTTTTCGTGGAAGAATGAACTGCATGATTGTAAGCATGTTGTATATACTGCAACTGTTTATCCCAAATTTTAGGATGTTTACTACAATATCCTCTGAGCAGCTGAACCACTGTTCTGTTTACTACCTCTATTTTCCCATCTGTCTGTGGATGAAAATCTGTACTTTTCTTAAGTTTAGTAACCATAAGCTCCCATAAAGTTGACCAGAATTCTCCCAAGAACCGGGAATCTCGATCAAATATAATAGACATGGGTAGCCCAAAATGTACCCAAACATTCTGAAAGAGTAAATGAGCTATTTGTTCAGCAGTGATCTGTTTGTTACATGGCATTAAGATACACATTTTGCTGAACCTATCCACAACAACATATAGGTAATCATGCCCTTTTCTATACATAGGTAGCCCCCCTATAAAGTCCATAGAAATGCTTTCCCAAGGACAAGAAGAAACTGGAAGAGGTGTGTACAAACCCAATTTCCTATTGCTAGGCTTACTTGTTGCACACATAACACAACCTCATATATATTTAGCTACAGTTTCTTGCATCTGAGGCCAATAACAATGATTCTGCAATAATGACAGTGTTTTACTTACACCAAAATGTCCTGCAATCAATGGACTATGTGCTTCTCGAATCACATGTACTCTCTCTTTCTCTGGAATACAAAGTTTACCAAGATGATACAAGAGTTGATTATGCACATAATAGTTCTCTTACTGTTTACCATGTGTTAGTGATGCATATACTTTCTTAAAATCTTTATCTTTTGCATACTGTTCAATATAAATTTCATGTGTTAATGAACTGTTTTGAAGAATGATTGAAGCATTTGTAGGAGGCCTTGATAACATGTCTGCTACCTTATTATGAATTCCATTTTTGTACTTAATTATGAGATGAAACTGTTGTAAGAACCCCATCCATCTTAAATGCCTACTTTGTTGTATTTTAGTTTGAGATTGTAAATATTGAAGTGGTTGATGATCAGTATGTATGACTGTTTCTTTTCCCATGATATAATGTTTCCACTTCTTCACACTCTGTACTAAAGCATACAACTCTTTGTCATAGGTCGGATAGTTACTTACCGCAGTAGAGAATGTTTCTGAATGGTAACAGACTGGCTTCCTCCCTTGCATCAGAACTGCTCCCATGGCAAACCTGCTGGCATCGGTTTCGATCTCAAACGGCTGCTGCAAATCTGGCAGTGTCAGAACTGGTGCGGTGCTAATATTTTCCTTTAAAGTGTCGAAGGCTCTCTGATGCTTGCCTCCCCACTGGAAAATTTCTTTAATGCTTGTCAACGCATGTAATGGAACAGCAATGGAAGAAAACCCAGAAATGAATTTCCTCCAATACTGAACCGCACCCAGAAAACTTCTGACTTCTGTAACGGTGTTAGGCCGTGGCCAGTTTACAATGACAGCAACCTTGGTTGGGTCCACTCGCAGGTGGCCTCCACCAATAATATGGCCCAGATATACTAAAGAAGTTTTAGCAAATTCACATTTGGACATATTTATATAAAGCTTCTCCTTCTTCAGTACATCTAAAACTTTCTTCACATGTACAATATGCTCTTCCCATGTTTTGCTAAACACAAGGATATCATCCAGATATAAAATTACAAAATCATCAATGAATGAATGAAATACATCATTCATGACCTGCATGAAAGTAGCAGGTGCGTTACAGAGCCCAAAAGGCATCACAAGGCATTCATACAAACCCTGTTTTGTTTTAAAAGCTTTTTTCCAAGCATCATTTTCAGCAACACGGATTTGATGATACCCACTATGCAGATCTAATTTTGTAAAGTAAGTTGCATGTTTCAACTGATCAAGCAAATCATCAATGCGAGGAAGAGGATACCTGTTTTTAATGGTGATTTTGTTAAGGGCCCTATAGTCGATACACATCCTCCAAGACCCATCCTTCTTTGGAACCAAGACTGTAGGAGAGCCACAAGGAGAAGTGCTTGGCTGCATGACCCCCTTCTCAATCAGCTCCTGAACCTGCTTCTTGATTTCCTCATTCTGCATCACAGACATCCGGTACATAGCTATGTTCGGGAGTGGCACATCCTGCTACAAATGTATCTCATGCTGAATCTCCCTCTTTGGTGGTAACCCCTTCGGATCTTGAAACAAATCATCATACTCAGAAATGATTTCAATCAGTTCAGATTTACACTTAGGGTCACACCCTTCAAAAGATTTAGAGATCTCATCATTTTTCACCTTAACCATCATTAACACAAAATTATTACTAGCATTTACCAACCTCTTCATTTGTCCTGCAGAGACTTTTGCTAGATTAGTTTTTATCTTATGTGCTCATACAATATATTCTACATCATCTTTAAAAAGATGATACTTATTCTGCTCTCTATAAAAGACTGCTTTCCGGTCATACAAATATGGACTCCCTAGCACAATTCCACAAATGTCAAGTGGTACCACATCTAGTTCTACCTCATCTATGAACTTTTCAGTAATTGCAAACTTCAATACACATTTTTTTGTAACTTGCAATCGTGTATCATTAGTAACCCAACCTAGAGGATAGGGTTTTTCATGAGGCATAGTAACTAAATGCAATTTCTTAACCACTTCTTCTGATATCAGATTTACTTGTGAACCACTATCAAACAATGTATCAATCTTTGTGTGATTTGTAATGACACGAACATGAAACAGTGCACTTCTATTTTTATCATTTTGCTTAGAAGTAGATGGAAGATTTGTACTTGCACTAGAACTTGATTTTGCATCAATGGGAAGTGAGATACTTTTATTCTTACCCTGGATTCCGACGGTTGTAACCTTTGTTTCATCACTTGAGTCGGATCCTAAGTCCTGAATAACTGTTGCAGTAGCTTTTTCTTTTCCTCTATCTTTGTTCCCTCCGTACTTCTTTGGCCCTAACTCCGGATGAAGTTTCCAACACTTAGAGACATCATGTCCCTTCTGACAATGCGAACATGTAGGCTTTTCACCCTCTTTCTTAACGGTAGCCGTCTTCTTTTGTCCTTTTGATTTGCTGTCAAATTTATAGGATTTCTTCACAAAAGTATCATTAGCATGCTTCCCCCTAGCTTCTAAATGTGTAGCTTGAACGCATACGTCATCCAAGGTACTGGGGTTAAACATCAACAAGGTATGTCGCAGATAAGAATGCATGCCACCAATGTACTTAAAAAGCGTTTCCTGGGTATCTAATGCAACATTCAATGCAATAGCCCTCTTCCTAAATTCATGAGTATATTCCTGAATGCTTTGTCCTTTAGCTTGTCTAAAAGTTTGCCAACTCATTATTAATTGCTGCATATGACCTAAAGGATAAAATTGCTTCCTTAATACTTCAATGAATTCATTCCAAACTGAAATAATTTTACCATTCTTTCGAAGATCTTGCTGAATCTTGCTCTCCCACCAAGTAAGAGCCATTCCACTCATTCTCAAAGTGGCCAATTGAATTCTGGAAGGGTCATCGATAATGCCTTGCACCCTGCAATATACTTCAAGCTGCTTGATCCAATTGTCTAACTTTTCAACATCTAAATCTCCATTATAAATTGGTAATTCAAATTTCACATCCAATTTGAAATAAGGCATATTAGGACTTGCATTATTTGAATGAGAAGTATGAGAAGAAGAGGAAGTTTGATTAGTGTCAAGCGGATCACCATCACCTCCTTCTCCTTTACCCTTTTCTTCCTTCTTCACTTCAGCATCTTTGGATGAAGATCCTTCTTTTTTCTTCTTCCTTTCTACTCGCTCATCGAGTAGAATTTCCATCATGGCTTTCATGCTCATAAAAGCCTCCAAAAACTCAGTCTCTGACATAACAGGTTTTTCCTATTCTGTAAGTCCTTCTTCTTCCCCTCGTGGAGAAGACATGGTTCTTGAGAATGTTCTCCTTGAGCCAATCTAAGGATATCCTTCGATTAATTCTCCTTCACCACGCTTTAACCTGGACCTAGTAAGCATTCACAAACTTGCACAAGTAGCAGTTAACCTGCTCTGATACCATAACATGATCCGTCAGACCTCAACTTGAGTGCAATTAAAAGTTTGTTTTAAAAGAATGCGTTCAACAGGTTAATTAATGGAACATCATTAACAGAAATTAAATGCTCAGAACAAAAAAGGGGAAAACCACACTGATAATCAACTATACAAAAGAAAACAAAGAATCAGAGAGTCACAGACAGAAGTTGATAACGGAGTTCACCCCCTCCACTGGGCTACGTCTCTGGGTCCCTCTCCAATGGGTACCGATCCAATTAATCTCTTTAAAATGGTACAAAAATGGTTCTGGAATCAACTTCAGCAACTGTAAACAGAATGCTGTACGAATTCTTTAAGACCTCTCTTCTAGAAAATTACAATTAGCCTTCGAAAGGAAAAGAAAGCTAAATTATAACAGAGAATGTCGACTTCAAAAAATAACAGCGTATGTGTACTTCACAGTAACTCCTCAAGTTTCTCATACAGAAAAATGAAGCTCTGTTCTCTAACACTCTGTGTCCCCCTGAACGGTGGCCAACATCCTCTATTTAAGCGTTTAGCGAGAGGATAAGTAATGGGTTTGATTCGTCCGCTACAGCTGTTATTTTCTTGATTATTGTTACAACCATATGCTATACTGAACCATGCAATCCTGCCAAATCGCTGCCCAAGCGTTATGTTACCACGACGTTCCATATTCCCAAAACGTTGCAACCAACTCCACGCTCATATGCTACCTTACAACACGTTGCAACGACCGCCACTGGGCTATGCCACATGTAACGTAACCGTTTGATGTCACCATCAACTTCGCAGCATATAAATGTCGCGGCATATAAAGACTTCGTCATATACCCAATCCGCTGTCACAGCATATGCCTAACCTCCGCGAACCATTCGATGCTCACTTGACAGGGCACAACTGCGCGGCCCCTACGTAACTGCGCGGCATGCGATAAGCTGCACGGCATGTGCATATAATGTTTAGCATATGAGTTAAAACCATAGATTAATAAACCTTGTACCATATTGGATCAGTGTAATTTTTGAAGATGAATAATCCACTGGATCATTATATTATTCTCCTATCTCTCTTGGAAGATTATCTACCCTTACTAGGCTTTCTTATGAAAGAGGGTGAACCTCTCATGTGTTAGGGTTCATCTTCATGACTGAAATTGTACTTGAATTTTATTATTTCTTCTTAGAAAATTTTGTTGGGTTTCCTCCCTATTTCGGTTTCTGAGGGTAAAATATTTGTGTCTCTTGTGCATGGTATTCTTTTGACGATCCTTGTATTATTTTTATTTCCAAGTGAATATTGATTATGCAATAAAATTGTGGTATTAAATAAATGTTTGAAAAATCATTGTAAATAATTATCAAGGATTGAAAAATGGATTAAAATTCAACATTAGTGACCCTAAATATTATGTGTGCATTAAATATTTATATTTGATCGACTCAAACTTGTACCACACGAAAAATGTGTGTCAAACCTGATTTTGTACACCTCTAGCTATTCATAAATATTTCCAACATGTTGGACATCAATGTCTCCATGAGTGCAACTTAAAGTGATAAATATTTGTTTTTGTTGGCCACATGCATATGGTAGCCATACAACCATTCTTTCAATTATTGGAGTTAAAAGGAAATAAGGAATGAGGTGGAGAGGGAAGGAACCATAAAATTTATCATTCACTCACTAGATTTTATTAAAACAAATAAAATGTGG
>LPNX010741419.1:249380-405022 GCA_001517045.1 Pseudotsuga menziesii | reverse complement strand
ATGTATGTATGTATGTATGTATGTATGTATGTATGTATGTATGTATGTATGTATGTATGTATGTATGTATGTATGTATGTATGTATGTATGTATGTATTTGTGCCATCTCTATTAAATAACACCCATAAAGTAGATATAGTGTGAAAGCAATATTAGTAAGAAGGATTAATAGAAAGTTCCTAGGAGTTAGATCAAAAACTATTGTAAGGAGGCTTGCTAGAAGGCTCCAGCTACTAGCAATTTCTTAAGAGGATAGAAAGTATATAAACAAGTAGCAATAGAAATACAACATATTTTCATAAACAGGCACAAGCCTGAAATATAAGAAATGATTTTTCAAAAATCAGGAATGAGGAAGGAAACATCATAAGAGGCAAGTTTGAGGAAATCAAGAAAGAGGCTCTCCACCATTATAGTTCCTTATACACTAAAGAATGAAACTATGATCTGAAATAATGAGACAATATTCTCTCTCATATTTTGCAGTTGGTCATCCCCAATGACAACTCGAAACTTATTCAAAGGATAATGAATAAAGAAATGATACAAGCTATATGGGAGCTGGAGCCAAATAAACCTTTTGGGCCTTATGGCTTCTCCATTGTTAAGCAACAAATTCCCCCAAAGAGCATAAAAAGAGCATGATGAGACAAGAAGAGTAATCCATGCCTTAATAATGAGGAACACATATGAACAAAAAGCCTCTTCGAGGGAGAAACCTCCTTACACATTTTACTAAGTATATAAGACAAGAAAACATGACATGATCCAAATGAAAAGGTATCCTTACTATATATAGGATACAATGAGGTACAATTACTACTAATGGACCCAAGACGACATAACTAATTTAATAATACTAATGACAATTACCACTAATAAACCGAAGTCGACATAACTAATATGTAATAAGCCACAATATAGGGGGTAAAGTGCCAACATTTAGGGCTTAACATGCCCCTCCCCTTCAAAAAAAGGTTGTCCTTAACACTTGATTAATTGTGGATGATTATGTATCAAGGACTCATCTTCCCATATCGAATTCTCAATTGATAAGTTCTTCCATTTGATGAGGTACTCAGTAATATCCCGAATGCGTAGTTGCTTGGTCCTTGTTTCAATTATTTTTATTCAAGTTCCAATAACACTTTTCCTTCTTCATAAAGCTCCAAAAAGACAGTATGAATTGGGATCTTATCTCCTATTACCTTCTTTAAGCATGAAACATGGAAGACTGAGTGTAACCTTGAACATGAAGGATGCTCCAATTTGTAATCCATACTACCACTTTTCTACAACACTTTGTAAGGACCATAGTACTATTGATTATACAACATTAGGAATCATTCTCCAAGACTTGTGTGGTATCAATTCAAGGCATTGTGTTGTATCAAGTCCTAAGTATCCTCATATGATTGAGGTGGCGATTTTGTATTGTAGAGCTTGTTAGTAATATCATGCTTAGTCTTGTGATTTATATCAAGACTAGTCTTATGTAGTATCAAGACTATGGACTTGTGTTGTGTCAAGTCAATCATTCTCATAGACAATACCCTATGAGAATAGATCTCCAATTGTGGAGATGATTTAGTGTTGTATCAAGATTGAAGTCTTGTGTTATATCAAGACTGTGGAACTTCATCTATTGAGGTGGTTATACTATGTGATATTTTTCTAGTCATGGAGATTGAGTTCTATAAGTCTCCTTTAGGGCTTATCTACCCCTATAATGAATTAATTTAGCATATGACTATATGATCCAAGGTAATATATATGATTATCCGTATGTATGGAATAATTGTTCTAAGTATGATATGATAAGATGGATAAATAATACACATATGGAACATGCATTAATTATTTAATGATAATGAGATAAAGCATAGAGAAAGAGAATTTGAATTCCCATGCAAATGTTTGAGTGAACTCAAGTTATAAAGCTTTGGTAAAATATGAATGCCTCAATCAGTGCCTTAGTCAAAGCATCAATTGAACTATTAATGAATGTAATTAGTTAAGTAAAGAAGAGCTTAATGTTCATCAATTAGCATGCATCAGTTAACTAAATAGATCCATACAAAAGTTAATAATATAAATTGTGCATAGATGGCACTAAGAGTGAAGCACTGATGACACTTAAGTTAGCATATCAATTAAGTGATCAACATTCAGTTAAATATTGAGTTCAAGTCAGTTCACTTTCAGTTGAAGAAAATCAACATTCAATTAAAGCTATTTGAGGAAATGAATGGCGCTAATGTTTTCATCGATGAAGTTCTAGTTAGATCCTCCTTGTGAATGCACTATGTGGTGCTCTTAGTTTGTTTATCGCATGGGGTCTTCACCTAGTGAAACCATGCCATAGCACATTCATTCGTGTCATATGAAACAATGCCCCTAATTTCAATAAATATTGGAAAATACCTCCTGAAATCGTTTTTTTAACCCCCTCCCAATATGCCTTCCCAAATTTAAAAAAACCCTTTTTTCACTATATATTGTATGTATCCTTTTTTTCATTTAGAATTTTTATACCCCTTTATATATCTACCTAGTATATTGACATGATACCCCTCTTATGACCCCACATGCATTCTATAATGCACCTTGCTTCTTTCGATGTATATTGTGGATGCATGTTGGAGTAGGGTCCCGCAGCTACAGGAAAAGCTGTTGTTTTGGAACGAGTAAGTCAAAGGTAACAGTACCTGAGCGGCCGAGAGGAGAAAGCTCAATCACTGCATTTAAGGCAGCGACGAAGACAGGAGGGCTCAGCTACCCTCATAAAGAAAAAGGGGCAACGAGGCCAAGGTATTGAAGACGAATGATAGAAAAGGAAGCGGAGCTAGTACCCACGGTCAGCGCCGGGAAGCGTGGAATACTGCAGGAAGCTGTGGTGTGACGGAAAGCGGCAATTCGAGTACAGATAGACCGACTGTCACAGTTAGGGTTTTGGGTTACTGTTGGGAGAGGCCCACAGTGTTGTAATGGCGAGACCTTCGGGCTGCCTATAAAGGGATGTATTTTGTATTGTAAAATGTTAGCTATTCAGCTAGTCGGACAGTCTGTTAGCTATTCAGACATTTAGCTAGTCAGTCGATGATCTGTTAGCTCATAGATCTTTTGTATTATAGAAGAGCCGAGCTCTGGTTCTGTTATTCAGTCTGTAGTATCTTACTGTAACTAGTAGTTGACTCCTAGAGTATGTATGTACAATCCACAGGGATTGAGAGAGAGAGAGAAATGAAGAGTATGTTGTAAGAGAAGCAATATAAGAAGAGAAGAGATCTAAGAAAGAAGGGCTCTCGACGGTGTGCGCGGAGTTACCCAGAAGATCTCAACTGCATATGAGGTTGCAGCGGAATTGTGTTTACTCTCCCAAGTTATAATATATAAACCATTTCCCATGGACATAGCTTCTACCCTGGAAGTGAACCACGTAAAATCAGTGTGTTATGTGACTACTTCATGTGATTGTGCTTTACTTAGTTGCTATCTGTTATCTGTTACATGAATGCCGTATATCAGTTAGTAAATTTCTATATGTTCTCATTCAGTTACAGCATTATAGAAGGTTAAAGGCGAGTTTAAATGTATCAAGTGTCTGCTTATGAGTTTATCAGTGCTTGTTTCACACAGTAATAGTCACTCTGTTAAGTGCTTCCCGTATACTTATTCAGTAAGTTAAGTATAGCGATGTGAGTGTGTTGAACTGTGAAGTTCATGTAAGGATGTTTAACACCCTGTTGGAGGTTAGCTGAGCTATTCCTCCCAGTGGGAAACCCTTTGGACCTTGAGAGTCACATTGGGCCGTACTATAGGAGATATCGCATTGACAGAAGGCGATATCGCACCGACAGAGGAGTTGCGGTACGAGATATTGCAGATTGTGAGAAACACGAAAGGTAGAGTTTGCGCATCATCCTAGTCACTGCGATGCGATAGGAGTCCTCCCCCTATCAGAGTCCGCGAGGAAGGGAGAACTGTGACTCACAGAAGGATCTCGCTGGCTAAGAAGAGCCACGAGACACCAGGATGCTACAGAACCTGGTTAAGGACACTTGAGTCTTTAGCCAACCCATCTAAGATCACTTCAGGTGAGACTTCAGGCCGCTCTGCGGTCTGTTGCCAAAAGGGCCAGTGAGTTAGGGGTGTTGTTGGTACATTATAAGTAAACCCGGGTCTGCCCATAGTAACCAACAATGCACATTACTGCACCCACAATGCATTTACTCAACCACATATCATTATGATTTGCAGCATCTAATGGCATAATGAAGAGATGGGAGATCACTCTGTGTATGTCACAAAGCTTCTTGAAATTCTCAAGCAAGCCTTTTCCTAGCTTCCTTTCATCCTTTGGAACTTCTTTAGAATTTGAACCTAGGAGAAAACTGTGATTCTTCTCTGAAAGTGTTAAGCATGGAGATATATTCTTCTTTCCATCAAATATTCTAGAATAATATCCATATCCTTTTCAATCCTTAGACACATTTATTTTCTTTGGGTTCAATTTCCTGCCAATGTTATCTTTCCTCCCTTCAAACTTGTCTTCTTTGAGACTGCCTACCTTGCTAGGAGTTCTTCTTAACTGAGGCCCAGATGACCCAGATTTATTTTGAATATGAGGGATTGCCCCATTGGCAATGCTCTTTATCGTCATTTTGTCATTCGTTTTCTTAAATCTTGGTTGGGATTTCGAACTATATTGAAGAAATTTAGCAGAGACAACCCTTCCTTTTTTTTCTCTTCCTAGAACTCCCTTCTCGAGGACCAGTCCTTGTCTCTATCTTATTTGCAATTCTCATTGGTGTGTTTTTGTCACTAGATTTGTGTTGAATACCAATTACTTGGGATGGTCTCTCACAAGCGTTTTGCAATTTCAATTCTGCTAGTTTTTGTGTAAGATGAGAGATTTCCTTCTCTAGCTCTCCAATTCCCAAATCAATGCAATCATTTTTCGCAAGGGTTTTATCTTTACCTCCAATTTATTTATGTTCAATTGTAGAATCATTTTGTGGCATCTACAACATTTTGGGAAGTAGAGTTTCCCATGCAAAACATAACTTTATTTGAATATGGCAGGTCTTTGCCTTTAGTACACACAGCAAGGGCCTCTCTCTTTGTCATGGATGTTGGACCCTGCACTGCAAGGAGAGTGTAACAAGTGTTAGCTGTAGACTCAACAATGAATTCTCATTATCCTAAGAGAAATTGATATCCTCTCCCTTGCATTGGAATTTACTGCAAGATTAGTTATTGTAGAGGCATAAGATAGATATTTCCATTCACACATATATTTTCTTCTTGCCTCACCTACTTTTGTGGTCATTAGTAAGACATTAATAAAATTATTTTATCTATTATGTCCCTCAAGAATTGGACTCCTCTGCTTGATCCCATGTAAGAAAGGACTAAATCCAACCTTTGAGGTCAAACCTCGTTATGTTTCGTTGGATTTGTGGTTAGAGAGGGCTTTATCATTGATAGATAGCAAGTTAGCAAGGATGTTGGACATACATGAAAAAAGCCCACTCTCTAGATAGAACCTCTATAGCTAATATCTATGAGGAGATGAATCTGGGGATGGGATACCATAGGGTATTATGGTCCAGGTGGGGAATAAGTCTCACCATTAAGATATTGATTGTGTAAAGATCCCTTTAAAGTGAGCAATTTAGATATCTAGATGGTAAACAAATTCATGAGACTATAGGCTGCTTTGACCAAGAGATTTTTTCAGCCCAAGTCTAGCAACTTGGCCCCACACAAATGGCATGAATTTCAAAAGGTATGTAATGGTGTAAGTCTCGTGCAAAATTGGTAAATAGATACCCCTCAAAATTGGCTCCTAAGACAAATTAATTCTACTCTTTGAGGTGCAACCCCTTTCAGAAGGTTTCTTTAAGCACTCTAAACACACTAGAATGGAAAGAAAATTAAATGTGTTGGAAAAATGAACTCTTTTTTCTCTCTAAATCCCCACCAAGATTGATATTCTATGCATAAAATGTTATAGAAAATGTTGGGATTGCAAACAGAAATACAAACATAAACATTTAAAATTAAAGGTGAGAACACATCCTCCAATTGACATATCCTGAAGAAAGTTACAAAGTTGTGTATGTGTAGAATATGCAGATGGTGTGATTGTGAATGACGAATTGTGTGTCAAGCTCTATTAAAGTTATTAGAAGAAAATACAGTATAACCATCTTCCTAAAAATTCAAAATTATGAATATTCAAAACAACAGTTATAAACATTTTTTTGGAATTTCCATTAAATAATGTTCTGTGCTTTCTAGATTGGTATGCTAGGTTTAAGGCTTGAAATAAGTATGGGGGATTACAAACATAGGCCGAAACTGGAACATTAAAAATTAAGAGAAAAAACACATCCTCCAACTGGCATATTCTAAAGGAAGTTATAAAGATGTATTAGTGCAGAATGCACAATTTCTGAAAAATACAAAATTATTATTATCTATGTTAAAACAAAGAATTAATATATTTTTTGAGGATTTTCTATTCATACAACTTTCATCCCTTTCAATTTCTTTGAATGGCATCAAGAGGGATCTGGCTAGTCTTGTCGCAAACTTGCCTCCATATGCCAGATTCAGGCAATGCAAAAAGTCAATAGTTTTGATTAACTGGGAACTCTAATTCTTCAATGATCTTGGTTATCCTGAATTAAGCAAAAACCCTATGGTGAAATGATGCATCTAGGGGTTTTTCTTATTTCATGAACACTAGTCATCCTGAAATTCTACTGGATATGTCAGATTTGTGGCAGAAAAGAAAGTCTATTTGCTACAAAACTAACTTACTCCACAGCAAGAGGAACAACTTTATGATATTAGTATGAGAAGGAGTTTAAGGTTCAAGCAGTAAATTAAATGTGCTTTCATTATGGAGACAACTTTAGTCATACAGAGAACATGTAGCCAGAAAAATGCATACAATTGGTGCAATTTTGTGATATATCATTTTTAACTGAGCCTATGCGATTTGTCATTAGCATGGGTGGCGCTGCAATATGCAGGTCATGGGTAATTTTGGCACAACAGGAACAAGTGTTCATGGAATCTAGACTATGAATTACATGCCACGAGGTCTTTTTTTTTGCCAAAAAGTATTTGATAGGGATAGAGAAAATACAGATAGTTTGAAATTGTTTAGATTCCAAATATGGCAAGTATCAGAGAAAAATCAACCATATTTTATGCACGTCAAACATATTTCAATACACAGATAAAAAACAAAATACCAGACCAACATCAATCATACTTTTCAGATGCTTATTGTCCATAAAATAAAATGAAAATCAAAGAAAAAATAAAAATGAACAAATCATACCTAAGCGAAATGTCCTAAGGTCTTTGTGGACCCAAGTGAACACGTCTTCGATCCCAGCAAACTGCAGAACCTTCTTGGGCGCGCGAAGATGCTCAATTCAGTCTGATAAGAAATACACGAAGATGCTCAATTCATTCCAGGTTGGGCTTAAAAAGCACAGTTCATTATCAACATCTAAATCTGACAATATGAGGTCCATACTAAATATAAAGAAGCCTACAAGCCATTTTGAGGACTATTTGAGGTCTGATGTTGCTGGTGCAGTGCCTACAAGCCATTTTGAGAACCATTTGAGGTCTGATGTTTTTGGTGCAGTATATTTAATAATTGAGCTAGAGTTGAAGACAACAAAGAGAAACTTTAAAAGGTCATCAGAGAGTGAAAGCAATATTCATAATGATGGAGACAATATTTTGAATTTTTCTTGTTATCTTGAATAAATTAGGATACAATCACTAGATACAGGGATTATTTCAGAGCAGACCATGAGTGAAAAGCAGTTTGGTCAGAAAATGAAAAGCATGGAAAAATAAATTAGAGGTTCTCGATTAGTACTTGAAAGTGAGTTCCTAAATTGTAGAAAAACAGTGACAAATAACATTGTCGGCAATTTTGAATCTTTTAAACATGGAAACACCGGCAAGAGCATTCAGGTTTCAAACTATAAAGAAAATTTGAAGAGTGAAAAATTAGTAAACAGAGCATGGAAGTTTCCTTGTGTATCTAGATTGAGCATTAAAGACAATATATAATCTTACCAAATACATTCATTCAAAAGTTGTAACAATAATGCTTAAGCAAGCTGTATTTAGCAATCCATGACTTCAAAATAAAAAGGATAACAATAGTAGTAAAATTTAGTGTCAGTTCATGTGCAAACTCTAAACATTGAGCATTAAAGACAATATATAATCTTACCAAATATATCCATTCAAAAGTTGTAACAATAATGCTTAAGCAAGCTGTATTTAGCAATCCATGACATAAAAATAAAAGGGATAACAATAATAGTAAAATTCAGTGTCAGTTCATGTGCAAACTCTAAAGAACTCTAGCCACTCCATTTGAAGTTTTGGGCATTTGCGAAACCATTTAATACACTTATTATGATCGTTTTCTCTTAATGTTGGACATTTTCTATCAATTTTGCTATGTATATGAGAGTATATGAAATCAGATATGTGTATAGCTGCAAACTGTATCCTAACATATATCAACTTCAGTATCGGAAGTTGAAAGAAGGAAGACTACTTAGTTTTACCTCATTAAAAATCTAGTGAGCTAGTTTATGCTTCATCTCATATTTTAAAAGGCTAAAGATTAAAAAAAATCAAAAGGTTTAGTAGATTAGGGAAGTTAAGTAAATTGTTTTGACAGTCCTTCAACAAATATTCATTAGCTTTACTTTAGTAATTGGTGACCCAAATATTCTTTGAATGGTTAGTACAAACCTCAAAACTGACCAGATTTAGCTATCTATCATTATATGCAATAAATTTTCATGACAATTTATTATTATGTTAAGTAGGGACTTCATCCTTAAACAGTGACTTTTACCTTTCACCTTGCTATATCCTTTGCAAAATCCCTTTCCATCCAGTCAACAAGCTTCTGAACAACCTGTTCATACCTTTCATGTTCCTGTAAAGCTAATCGATAAACAAATAAAAAACATACAACATAGCTGGAAAATTTCGATTCTGAATTCCAAAAGATTGAGCATTAGTTAAACCCAACAACTTTTATTGTTAAATATAAAAAGAGAAACTACATATTGCATTTTGAATGTAGGTTGTCAAATAAATTAGGCCATACCTTTCCATGTCATTCAGCAGCAAGTTGTCATTGTTTCTTCATCTCCATATAATTTCATTTTGTTTGTTATTCGTACCGTTGTTTCTCTCATTTCCCATCGATCTTCTTGATTCATCGGAGCATCAAAAGGAGCCAGTAGATTCTGTAAAGTTAATTTCACAACTTTTCCATACTGAAAGGCCATACATTTGTTCAGATCAGATCAGCAAGGCCCCGCAACACAAATTTCTGATCTTTTCCCAAGTTCTCTGAAACTCTTCTATTGTGGGGAAAGACCCCATCAAGAAAAAAGGTTGATCCTAAGACAGATTATGGATTATATGATTTATACGTTTGCTTGACAACCTTTCCCACACACTTGTTTAAAGAAATCGCATTCAATTCATTTGTTCTGTAATGAGAACTCATTGTAAAATCAAATTATAATAAAAAAACGTGGAGTATACAAAATGTTCTTATAATATACAACAAATCAAATCAAGTTATAATGGTAACATTGGACAAATGGAGACAAACCCTGACTTTCAATTTCTCAAACAAAAAAATTATATTTGAAAAATTACGCCATAACATGCATACCAGAACATCAGAGCCTCCATTTCAAGAATGAACATTCACATCACAATCCCTGGCCAAATAATGAAGAAAAACAGTTCTAAAAGTCTTGAAACTGAAGGTGATTTGCCACATGGAAGATGTCTTCAAATTTTATGGAAAGGCCTATGTGTTTTCCACCAAAGGTTGATAAATGTCGTTTTTGAAGTAGCCTACCGAGTGATGAAGTCACCTTGCCTCCCTCTAAACGACGTCACACCTTGAAGCTATGTCTGCATGTGTTGCAGAGGCTGCAACTGCTTTAGTGTAGCCAGTGGCAACTGGTGTGACTGGACAGGATGATGCATACAAGATTTCTGTACATAAAAAATCTTATACTAAATGTTTTGATAATGACAAGAAGTCAGTTAAGGGAAATGAGGAATGTGTCAAAGTAGACACATTGATCCAAAAATAAGCAATAGAAACATGAGGTAGTAAGAAACCTGTGGTGTCTTCAGATTCATATCAATGGGTAGAGGAGAAGTAGATGGATCCATGGTTTGAAGATTCAATGTCCCCTAAGCATATGGATAAATGGCAGATTGGAGATAAGGATGAGAGGAGTGAACATGCTAAAATGTCTACTGAATCATTGAATGATCCAAAAATGGAAGAAGAAAAGCTACAGAGCGTGACTGCAACAGTGCTTCTTTCTCCAAAGAAGCAAGATGTTTCAAATTTAGCTTCAAAGAAGTCAATTCAATCGGCACACCTCCTACCAAGGCTTATGTTTGCACAAAAGGGTGACGTTGCGTAATATGAATACAAGTCAAAGGGCATCAGGGTGAATAAATCTTGTGTGACCTCAGCAAAGAAAAATAGCAGAGGCCTTAAGAAATATCATGGGTAGTCAGGCTCAAAGAAGTTTAACCAAGGGCAGTTAGCTAAGTAGTTGTTTGTTCACAAGCATGAACACGTTTCCCCTATAAAATATGACACTGAACCTTCATAAAAAAAGGTGACAGGTTCATCAAAATTTAAGGTGAAGATAAACTGTACTGCAACAATGAAATTGGTTGGTGTGTCACTATCTACAAAGTTGCATTTAGAAAAAGCAAACAAGCTTAGACAAGTGTAAGTCTTATATTAATTCAGTTGGATTTCAAATTACAGTTTTTTTCCTTTTGTTGGATGATACATTAAGGAATAATTTGATTAAAGTGTACAAAAATATCTATGCTAATCACATGTAACTACTAACTTTCAAAATACAACAGGGATGGGAAGGAAAAGGTCCAAAGCAAGCCCAATGGTGCTCTGTTCTGCAGCAATTTATGATAACTAAAAATTTATTTTAAATAAGTGAATGCACAAATTTATTCTCCTCTAAAACAATTTTAGAACTTCTTTAGGATTGTCCAAAATGGAAACCAGAGCTATCCTCTATGGCTCCCAGTAGTTTAGAACTTACTAGTTTTCAACACTTTTTATCGTACAAAATGGGTCCAAGACCTACTTCGGAAACTTACGAAGAAAATCAGTGCAGGACAAGCAAAATATATGTATCAGGAGCGATACCATTTCAGACTCTAATTATGTTGATATCCTATTCTCAAATTGATAATGCTCCTGTCAATTTTTGTACTCCTTGCAAATTAACAATTTCAAGTTTTTGGGACTCGCTAGCCTTCAGCCCTTCAGGTACAAATATACTTTTCTCAATGACTAGTACGAACTGGGAAAATTTCCAAAGTCAAAAGATGACCGAAATCCTGTTAAGAGTCTGTCCCAATAAGATCAAATTTTCCAATTCTATTGTTCTGGGACAGTTTTACCCAGAATTCTGGTTTTTGCCCTCACCGGCGAATAGTAAATACTTATTTTTTCTTTTTCCAATTCCTTAAATTCTTCAAATCCATTTCTGGGTTATGTTCTCCACATTCAGTTCCTGGTACAAATATACTTTTCTCAATGACTCGTACGAACTGGGAAAATTTCCAAAGTCAAAAGATGACCGAAATCCTGTCAAGAGTCTGTCCCAATAAGATCAAATTTTCCAATTCTATTGTTCTGGGACAGTTTTACCCAGAATTCTGGTTTTTGCCCTCACCGGCGAATAGAAAATACTTATTTTTTCTTTTTCCAATTCCTTAAATTTTTCAAATCCATTTATGGGTTATGTTCTCCACATTCAGTTCCTGCTATTAAATTTGTGGTTCTTTTTGTGTTTCTGGTGGATTTCACAGTCCAACATTGTAAAATGCAAAATATGGCCTATTCTTCAAACTGGTGTTGAATCTACAAATTTTCTATCAAAACTCTTATCTAGAGAATTCTGCTATAACACTTTTAATAAATCTAGTCAATCTGAATTAACATGCAGGGGCTATCTGAAAACCAAAAAATTGTTTCCATCCTTTAGTTTTTCTGATTACTTTCCTGTTTTCATTCTCCCCTTCTCTTTTCTCTTCAAAAAATTAGTTCTGTAGCATTGCTAATTTTCAGGCAGGTGGCTGGCTCACTAGCTTCTCCTTGTTGAGAGCGTTCTGTTGAGTATATACTATAAACACGCCCATGTTTGAATTTTTGTAATCTCTCATGCCTCTCGAAAAACTTCATTTTTAAGTTTTTTAGTACTCCTGTCTATTTCTCTCAGGATTTTGCTGACTTGATGTAGTATGTACTCCATTTTCTCTCTAACTCCTTGTCACAACACCATCACTCATTTTCTTTGTTACTCTGCAGTAAATCCCACTGTGTTACTCTCTATGGTCACTCAAACTCTATGTCACTCCATAGTAGCTCTGACTTTGTCTTACTCCGCAGTAGACAAGCTGTGTGCCACCACACTCCGTCATACTCCATGGACCTTTACTTGTTACAGGTATTTAACTGAGAGGGGGGTGAATCAGTTAAATCAATAATTTTAAACAAATTTCTTCTTTTAACTGAGAATCAATGAAACTATATGACAGTCATTCTTGCAATGAATTCAGAATTAAATGTATGAACAGAAAGCAGGCAACACATCATTCAAGCACATGTAAAAGACACATAATTTTTCACGAGGAAACCCTTAAGGAAAAAACTCTTCTTCTTAGGATGTCAAAGGCTTATCAGCTGTACATCTCTTCTTAGTTGAGCACCAACTGAATGAGGCTGCAACCTCCGAATGCAAGCACCAACTTGCTGAGAGCACCAACTCTCACTGTTACCCAGCACCAACTGGGTGAAGGCACCAACCTTCAAATTCTACAAGCACCCACTTGCAGACAGAGACAAAAAAGTCTCCCCTAGCACCTCCCTACCTCCCTTACTTGCTAGACTTTACAAATGAATCAAATCACAACAATACAGATGTATCTTGGCTTACCAAACACTCTTCTCTGTTCAACATCAACTCTCTGCTCCTCTTATTCTGTTCAACTTGTTCAGCACACTCTTATGTTCCTCTGCTCTGCTGTTCTGTTCATATACTCAGCATCAGATCTCTGTTCCTTAGCATTGTTCTTCTGTTCATCAGGTTCAATCTTCTCTGTTCAACAATCTTTTCTTTTGTTTCTATAATCTTCTCTCTGCCTCCTCATCATCATTCCACTGTTCTGTATCTGAGATTCATCTCTGTTTACATACTCATGCTTAGCATGCTCATTCTGTGACAATTCGTGACACAGAGTTCCTTTTACTCTACATAGCAAATACTCCTTCGAACAACCCCCTCTATCAAGTCTGCTTTCATCTATATGTATTACATTCACCGTTGATTCTCATTCTCTCAAAATCATTACAGAAAACAGTTACAGACTCTTCATCTCTCATCGAATAGCAAGCAAGAAATAGTTATTCACTTTCTAATCTCTTCGAAATTCTTCTCATCACTAAACTCTTCGTATTCCCATGTCAAGAGGCAGTGACATCACGCGGAAATTCCAACTGCAACTGAAACATCTCTGTAATATCGCTTGAACAACTAAGGCGCAGGGGCTTATACTTTGTGAACTCGAAGAAATCCTCTCTCGCAATATGTCTTGCCAATCCCTGAACTGGTTCCGGTAGAACTAGAGCATGGCAGCAAAAGAGCTCTTGAGCATGCTGCTATTAATGGTTTTACATCATACAATATAGGCTTTTGGAGAAGATCTTCTTAATAAATCCTTATCACGAGATGTAAGCAAGATGAGACTACCAGATCCCACTGCATCCATATCTAGAAGACTATCGATTTGCTCAATCTCATCAATGTCATCCAGAACAATCAGAGCTTGGAGCTCTGGTAGACTACGTTGCAAAATATGCTTTCCCTGGATGGTGTTATCCATATGGAAATCATGATCCAACAGATCACGAATTAGCTGCTCCTGCAACGATGTTAAATCCCTTCCTCTCACACTTTAAACAAGAAACAAGATCGAGTAAAATCAAAACGTTTCACATTGTAGAGATGTTTTGCGAGGGTCGACTTCCCAATGCCGCCCATTCCAGCAATCCCCACAATCTTTGTTTCTTTTAACTCTCTTTGATACCCAATTTTACCTTGGAAATCCTTGGCTGCTTCCTCCAGCCCCACTGGGTATGTAGACACCTCCAATGGTTCTCATCGTTTTACCTCTGTGAAGACATTTCTGACAATTTCCTCCAAATACATCCCATAGTCACTTTGATTCGTTTTGACGATGATACCAGAAATATCTGCGGCCTCTCTCAGTGCTTCCTTCCATTCCATGATGCCTCTACCTTTGTCTTTGTGTTTTCCGAAGGCAGCGGCATAAGGTCCCCTAGTTTATGAAGACTTGGTATGTTTCAAGCTGTAAAAGCTCTCTTTTGACCACATTTAATACAATTTTCACAATGTTCTCCAAAAAACTTCCATGGTCACTGAAAAAACAAAGAGATTTTCATAGTGGTGGTTATAAAGAAACATTTGATAGAATAAATACACACAGCTACAAAATGCCATCAATGCCAACAATACAACTGAACACTAGACTCCATCCACTGAACACCATCTTCTGCGGAATATTCCAACAATCTCCCCCTTTGGCATTGATGGCAATATTAGTAACTACAACAACTGTTCACATTCTCCCCCTTTGACATCAAGGGCAAAGGGAAATCTGAGCAACTAAAGCACATCTGATTACAGAAACTCCCCCTGACAAGATGCATAAAAGAGATAAAAACAAAAGAACCAACAATATGAAAAGTGCACAGTGATAAACAACAATGTCAATGAACACAGACTCCCCCTTACACAATGCATAGGTCATTGTGACATTGACTGAACACCCAACTTCTGTCTTAGATATTCAAACTGAGTTGTGGGCAAAGGCTTAGTAAAAAAGTCAGCTATCTGTTCTTTAGAAGGGATATAATGTAGCTGCACAGCTTGATTAGCCACTTGTTCTCTCAAGAAATGATACTTTATTGGAATGTGTTTCATTTTGGAGTGGAGAACAGGATTCTTGGAAACACTTATTGCACTGGTATTGTCACAATGAATGGGAATAGGCTCAGCATACTTTACTTCTAAATCAGCAAGGGATTGCACCATCCATAAAATTTGAGTACAGCAGGTAGCAGCAGCGATATACTCTGCTTCTGTAGTGGATAAAGATATGGAACTCTGCTTTTTACTTAGCCAGGCAACCAAAGACTGTCCTAAGAAGAATGCTCCGCCACTGGTACTTTTCTCCTTTCATCTACACAGTTAGCCCAATCTGCATCTGAATATGATATGAGTTGAAAATTATGATTCCTGGGATACCACAAACCATAGGACAAGGTACCTTTCAGGTATTTGAATATGCGTTTCACAGCTAGCAAATGACTTTGTTTGGGAGCTACTTGAAACCTTCCTACCATCCCTACAACATGCATAATATCAGGTCTGGATGCTGTGATATATAACAGGCTGCGTATCATGGATCTGTACATCTTTTGATCTACTTCTGATGATGCATCATCTTTGCTCAGCTTGCAACCACTGACTATGGGTGTACTCACAGGATTAGAGTCTTCCATTTGAAATTTCTTTAGCATCTCCTTTAGATATTTCTCTTGAGAAAGGAATAAGCCTTTAGGCTTCTGACTGATTTGGAGTCCAAGGAAATAAGACAGCTCTCCAATCATTGACATCTCAAACTCAGATTGCATTGAGTTAGCAAACCATTGAACAAAAGAGTTGTTAGTACAGCCAAAAATAATATCATCAACATAAACTAGTACAATCAGCAAGTCATCACCTTCATGTTTGATATACAAATTGCTATCCACAGAACCCTTTTTGAATCCTTTGTCTTGCAAGTATTTATCCAGTCTTGCATACCATGCTCTCGGTGCTTGTTTCAAACCATACAAGGCCTTTTTCAACTTGCATACATAATCAGGTTTATCTGTGAGAGAAAAACCTTCAGGCTGCTCCATGTACACTTCTTCTTCAAGATTTCCATTCAGGAATGCTGACTTGACATCCATTTGATATACTTTAAAACATTTATGGCATGCATAAGCTAAAAACATTTTGATTGCCTCCATTCTGGCCACAGGAGCAAATGTTTCATCAAAGTCTTGCCCTTCCACTTGAGCATATCCTTTACACACCAATCTGGCCTTATTCCTTACAATCTTTCCTTGTTCATTTAATTTATTCTTAAATACCCATTTAGATCCAATGATGTTCTTGTCTGATGGCCTAGGAACCAGTTCCCATGTACTATTCTTCTCAATCTGGTCCAGTTCTTCATTCATTGCAGCTACCCAATCTTTGTCTTTGCTGGCTTCATTAAAACATTGGGGCTCAATTGTAGAGAGAAGAGCAATATGGGACTGTTCAGATTCCTGCAAGATCTTCCTTCTAGTCTGAACTCCTTTACTCTCATCACCAATGATTTGGCTTTCAGGGTGATTCTTTCTAGTTATTCTGGAAGAAGATTGTACAGTGTGTTGTTCAGGTTCAGCTTCCTCATATTCTGATAAATCGGATTCTTTCTTCTGGGATTCTTGGACCTGTTCTTTTGTTTCTTCATTTGTTTCTTCCAAACATGAATCATCATCATTCCTTTGACTGATACTTCCATGACAATCTTCATCTACTTTTACATCTATGCAATCAACCATTTTATGCAGCCTCTTGTTATAACACCTATAGCCTTTGCTTTCTGTAGCATATCCTAAAAAGATCCCTTCATCAGCTCTGTCATCATACTTGCCCATATTTTCATCATTATTCTTGATATAGCATTTACTCCCAAAGACTCTGAAGTGCTTAATAGTTGCAGGCCTTCCAAACCATAAATGATATGGTGTCTTATCACTGTTTGGCCTCAAACGAGCTTTATTAAGGATGTGCACAGCTGTATGAATAGCTTCCACCCAAAAACCTTGAGAAATGTTCTTCTCCTTCATCATTGATCTAGCCATTTGCTGAACTGTTCTGTTTTGCCTTTCCACCACTCCATTCTGCTGAGGAGTTCCTGCTATTGTGTATTCTTTCTTAATTCCATGCTCATCACAAAATTCCTTGAACTGTTTCAAGCTGAACTCTCCTCCTCTGTCTGATCTGATCGCTTTAACCTTTCTCCCAGTCTGATTTTTAGTCAGTGCTTTGAAGATCTTAAACTTGGTAAACGCTTCAGACTTTTCCTTAAGAAATGCAACCCAAGTCAATCTGGAATAGTCATCAATTACCATCATAAAATAGTTTTCTTTGCCAGTACCTTCTTTTCTTGATGGGCCACATAAATCTAGATGAACAAGTTGAAGGGGCTTACTTGTAGAAGAAACATTCTTCGATTTGAACTGAGTCCTGGTTAGCTTCCCAATTTGGCAAGGCTTACATACATCATCTCGAGGTCTAGATATTGCTGGAAAATCCCTTACTGCGTTTCTGTTTTTGAGCTTTATCAGATGATCAAAATGCAGATGTCCCAGTCTTCTGTGCCACAGCCAACTTTCATCGTATTTGCTGAGATAACACTGTTCTTTTTCCTCCTTTAAAACGTAAACATTATTCTCTGTTCTTACTCCTTTGGCAACTAGCTTTCCTGAGGAAACATTTCTAATTTTACAGTCTTTATCAGTGAACAAGACTTCACACCCTTTGTCACACATTTGGCTCACACTGAGAAGGTTGTGCTTCAACCCATCTACAAAGAGTACATCTTGAGCCTTCCCTTTACCATTGCTGAGACTTACAACTCCTTTTCCTCTGACTTTTCCTGGAGCATCATTACCGAACGTTACCTTTCCAGCTTTATGTTCAGATAGAGTGATAAGCTTCTCTTTGTCTCCCGACATGTGTTTCGAACAACCACTGTCAATGTACCAATGACTCCTCTGTTTCTGAACTGAAAGCACAAGATTACAATGAGAACTCTCTTTCTTTCTCCATACGTTACGTTCAGCTGTATGTTTCATGCTTGGTTCTGTTTTGTTCTCTTTCAAGTTACAGTCTGTAACTTTGTGCCCGAAGTTGTGACATATGTAACATTCAGGCTCGTTGTATAGAAGATCAAACGGATTAGCATTTCTGTTTTGCATTCTTCTTCTAACAGCTGGTGGAGAGATATGACCCATATGATTATATGCTGATTGATGCATCCTTTGTGTATAGTTTGACATTCTTCTCTGAACATTTCTGAAATTATACAAACAATTGGCAGCTCTGTGCCCAAAGTTAGAACAGCAAAAACAATAACCATTAAAGGATTTATCATACCTGACTCTTTGCTGATTTCTAAAAGGATAGTACATTGAGTTACGATGTTCACAACAGAATTTCTGATCTGTGTACTTTACTCTATTATGTGGCTCTTTTCCATGAACTTCTGACGGTACAGACTTGCCTTTTAAAACTATATTTTCTTGCTGTTTAGTACCCTTAGATTCATTTCCATTATTCTCTTTACATGTCTCAACCTTTGTTGTGCTGGGAACTTCTATCTGTTTGCTGCTCTGAAACATAATCACCTTAGATGACTCTTTACTCTCTGGGTTACTGCTGTTTCCACCTTGACCATACCCTAAGCCAAACTTAATCTGTGGAGCTCTTTGTCTGTTCAAAATATTGTTTAGCTCCTTTGAAGCTTTGATGCTGGATATGTTCTGATGATACAGGGCTTGATATTTTTCTAACTCTTTCTCAACAGGTACAACTTCCTTTTCTAGATGTTCACATCTGACTTTACTTTCAGCTAACTGTTGTTTTAAAGACTCTTCGATTTTCTTTTCTTCAAGTTCCAACTTTATTAAAGTGATGTCTTCTCTACTAGTTTCATAATGGATTAACAACTGTTTTTGTTTTCGTTTCTTTAATCTTAGTCTGTCAATTTCTTCTAGAGCACTCATCAGCTCTCCCTCCATATCTACAGTGGCATCTTCATCATTTATTTCATACTCTGTACAATTCTATTCGAGATCTTCTATGGCCATTAGCATGAAATCATTTTCTTTGCTCTCATGAGACGATTCACTATTTGATGTTCCTGACGACTCATCATCATTCACACAAAGACTTTTCTTCTTATATTTAAAATTGTTTTCTTGATCATATTTCTTCTTGGGAAAACTCTCCTCATCAGCAGAGCTTTGCTCTTTTCTCTTATGGGGACACTTAGCAGCAAAATGCCCTACTTTGCCACAGTTAAAACACTTGAAAGGCAATTTGCCTTTGTATTTCCCTGACCTTGTTTTCAGTCTTCTCACAAATTTTGCTTCTAGTTCATCCATATGTGACTCAGTACTCTTTTCAGCTTTAAAGGAAGCTTCCCTAGATGAGTTTTGGTCTTTACTAATCCTCATTTCATAGGCAATCAATGTTCCCAGTAATTGATCCATAGTTAACGTTTTGAGGTCACTCATTTCTTCTATAGCTGAGACTTTGGGATTAAATCTATCAGGCAGGGATCTCAGTATTTTCTGGACAAGATTTGTATCATCATCTTTTATTTTTCCACCAAGAGCTCTCATAGCATTTACTAGTTTATCAACTCTCAGGAAGAATTTACTAACACTTTCATCTTCATTCATTTTCAGTTGTTCAAATTTTAGTATATGTGACTGTAGCTTGGCATCTTTAACTTTTTCATTTCCCTCATAGCTATTTACAAGTTTGTCCCACATATCTTTTGCAGTTTCAAGATGCATAACCTTTACAAATTCTGACTCAGCTAGACCACTGAGAATAGCATTCATAGCCTTTGCATTAAAAGTGAAGGCTGATTTTTCATCTTTAGATTCAACCAAGGCAGGTTTCTTATATCCTGTTTCTACTATCTCCCAAACATCTGCCCCTAGAGACATTATGAAAGTTCTCATCCTAACCTTCCAGAAAGCAAAATTTGTACCATCAAATATGGGTGCTTTGTTTGTTGAACCATCTTGACTAGCCATGTAAAATATTCAAGATCTACCTTACACTAAAGGCACACTGCTCTGATACCAATTGTTACAGGTATTTAACTGAGAGGGGGGGTGAATCAGTTAAATCAATAATTTTAAACAAATTTCTTCTTTTAACTGAGAATCAATGAAACTATGTGACAGTCATTCTTGCAATGAATTCAGAATTAAATGTATGAACAGAAAGCATGCAACGCATCATTCAAGCACATGTAGAAGACACATAATTTTTCACGAGGAAACCCTTAAGGAAAAAACTCTTCTTCTTAGGATGTCAAAGGCTTATCAGCTGTACATCTCTTCTTAGTTGAGCACCAACTCAACGAGGCTGCAACCTCCGAATGCAAGCACCAACTTGCTGAGAGCACCAACTCTCACTGTTACCCAGCACCAACTGGGTGAAGGCACCAACCTTCAAATTCTAGAAGCACCCACTTGCAGACAGAGACAAAAAAGTCTCCCCTAGCACCTCCCTACCTCCCTTACTTGCTAGACTTTACAAATGAATCAAATCACAACAATACAGATGTATCTTGGCTTACCAAACACTCTTCTCTGTTCAACATCAACTCTCTGTTCCTCTTATTCTGTTCAACTTGTTCAACACACTCTTATGTTCCTCTGCTCTGCTGTTCTGTTCATATACTCAGCATCAGATCTCTGTTCCTTAGCATTGTTCTTCTGCTCATCAGGTTCAATCTTCTCTGTTCAGCAATCTTTTCTTTTGTTTCTGTAATCTTCTCTCTGCCTCCTCATCATCATTCTATTGTTCTGTATCTGAGATTCATCTCTGTTTACATACTCATGCTCAGCATGCTCATTCTGTGACAATTCGTGACACAGAGTTCCTTTTACTCTACACAACAAATACTCCTTCAAATAGCCCCCTCTATCAAGTTTGCTTTCATCTATATGTATTACATTCACCGTCGATTCTCATTCTCTCAAAATCATTACAGAAAACAGTTACAGACTCTTCATCTCTCATCGAATAGCAAGCAAGAAACAGTTATTCACTTTCTAATCTCTTCGAAATTCTTCTCATCACTAAACTCTTCGTATTCCCATGTCAAGAGGCAGTTACATCACGCGGAAATTACAACTGCAATTGAAACATCTCTGTAATATCGCTTGAACAACTAAGGCGCAGGGGCTTATACTTTGCGAACTCGAAGAAATCCTCTCTCGCAATATGTCTTGCCAATCCCTGAACTGGTTCCGGTAGAACTAGAGCATGGCGGAAAAAGAGCTCTTGGGCATGCTGTCTATTTAATGGTTTTACATCATACAATATAGGATTTTGGAGAAGATCTTCTTAATAAATCCTTATCACGAGATGTAAGCAAGATGAGACTACCAGATCCCACTGCATCCATATCTAGAAGACTATCGATTTGCTCAATCTCATCAACGTCATCCAGAACAATCAGAGCTTGGAGCTCTGGTAGACTACGTTGCAAAATACGCTTTCCCTGGACGGTTTTATCGATATGGAAATCATGATCCAACAGATCACGAATTAGCTGCTCCTGCAACGATGTTAAATCCCTTCCTCTCACACTTTAAACAAGAAACAAGATCGAGTAAAATCAAAACGTTTCACATTGTAGAGATGTTTTGCGAGGGTCGACTTCCCAATGCCGCCCATTCCAGCAATCCCCACAATCTTTGTTTCTTTTAACTCTCTTTGATACCCAATTTTATTTTGGAAATCCTTGGCCGCTTCCTCCAGCCCCACTGGGTATGTAGACACCTCCAATGGTTCTCGTCGTTTTACCTCTGTGAAGACATTTCTGACAATTTCCTCCAAACACATCCCATAGTCACTTTGATTCGTTTTGACGATGATACCAGAAATATCTGTAGCCTCTCTCAGTGCTTCCTTCCATTGCATGATGCCTCTACCTTTGTCTTTGTGTTTTCCGAAGGCAGCGGCATAAGGTCCCCTAGTTTATGAAGACTTGGTATGTTTCAAGCTGTAAAAGCTCTCTTTTGACCACATTTAATACAATTTTCACAATGTTCTCCAAAAAACTTCCATGGTCACTGAAAAAACAAAGAGATTTTCATAGTGGTGGTTATAAAGAAACATTTGATAGAATAAATACACACAGCTACAAAATACCATCAATGCCAATAATACAACTGAACACTAGACTCCATCCACTGAACACCATCTTCTGCTGAATATTCCAACATTACTCTGCCTATCTATGTACCAACTGAATCTGTTGGAATTGATTTACTCCATGGACCTTTAATCTACCTATCTATGTACCAACTGACTTTGTTGGCATTGATTTATTCCATGGAGTTTCCTCTATTGAAAAAATTAGACATTATTTCAGAGCAGACCATGAGTGAAAAGAAGTTTGGTCAGAAAAGGAAAAGCATGGAAAAATAAATTAGAGGTTCTCTATTAGTGCATGAAAGTGAGTTCCTATATCGTATAAAAACAGTGACAGATAACATTATCAACAATTTTGAATCTTTTAAACATGGAAACACTGAAGAGAGCATTCAGGTTTCAAACTGTAAAGAGAATTTGAAGGGTGAAATATTCATGAAAATTATGTTCCTAATGTCAAAGATCATGCACTTTATAATTTTGTGAATAAAGACAATGAATTTAGGGTTGTTCCAAACACTTCTTTGCATCAGAATTCCATTCTGAAGAGGAAAATAAAGCTCTTGAAGAAACATAATTCAGGGTTATCAACTCTACTAGAGAGATCAGATAATCAAATAAAGATAAATATTTGGACGGAAGAAGAAAATTTTCTTGAAGTATTATCTGGAGTATCTCATCGAAAGAAAAGGACATAGATCAAGGCAAGGAAACTTAACTTTGATGAAAATTTTCAACTGTTAAAAAGGGAAATAATTGAAGCTGAAGATGAAACTAAGAAAATTGTAGAAGGCTCAAATAAAGGAGGCCTAGCAAGTTCCAATGACAATAACGGAGAAAATATGGCATCGGATAATGCTTATGTGTTAAACGAATGTCATTTGAGAACTAATAATATTTTAAGTTCTAATAGTGTTGAAGCTGAAGGTGATTTTCCACATGGGCATGCCTTCAATTTTTATGGAAATGCTTATGTGTTTTCCACCAAAGGCTGATAAATATAATTTGTGAAGTAGCCACGCAGACAGGAAATGAAAAGTCAGAATGATGAAATTTGAAATAACCATAAACTCATGCTTAGGACATGAAAATAAAATATGACACTGAATTTTAGAGGCAATGAGTCGAATTAAGACTTGCACTGTTGAATCTTATCACCTAAAGGTATATGGGGGAGAAATCCTATGAATCCTACGTAATCCCTTAACTTAGACATACCTAGTCAATACAAGAGATTCTCCTAATAAAGGATATATGACTACTCGTAAGGAAGAATCCTAGCAACCTATATAGGAAGGGAAGATAATGCATCAAATTTTATGGGGATGCAAAAGAAATGTAGGAAACCAAAGTATGGAAAAATTCCTAAAAGATCATAAAGGTCAATTCAAATGATCCAGGAGGATATTGGTTGCCACCCACCTATTTCTCTTGGACCCCCACCATTGTTTCTTTCAGTTTTCCAGTTTCCTTAATTGTAGCACAATTTACTATTTTTGGCAGTTTTCGGGTCCTAAACTTTCGGATCCATTTTGAGGCCCTAAACGATGTTTTTTCGGCATCGAATGGTCGTGAAATTATGAGTCCATTCCATACTTTATAGTTATTATTTATGGATGTAGTCCTTAAATAGATCTTTCTAACGATGTATCATGCACGTCAAATGGAGGTAGTATGCTAAAGTTACGACCCCGGGAAATTGATGTACCAAGTTACCCAACGGGGCCCACATTAAGGCGTTTCACCTCCTAGGGTTAGGTTTTTGGATGTGTAGGGTTTCCATTGTTTCTCAATAATATATAGGCCTTCGAGCCTCATTGTAACACAGAGTTCAGAGGCATGTAGCCACCACATCTCTTCTCAGAGATAAGCTACCGACACTCTAGCTAGTTTATTTCCATTCTGTATGTAAACAAGTTTCAGTTATTGATTAATGAAATGAAGTGTTATTTCCACTGCATATTTGTTTCTATGGTTATTTGTGTATTCTGTTGCGTTCTTGCATAAATCTGGATCATCAAAACAACCTACATGGAAGGTTTTGGGGATGATACAAAAAACCAACCCAAAGTCAGTGATTTAATTGTAGGGATAAAATACTACCAAATGGTTGGATTCAAGAAATTAATGTGGAAGGAGAGTCCCAAATTATTATCATTACGATAAAATGCAAGGCTCATTCTTGGAATTGGAATCTATGAAATCAGTTGAAAATTGAAATTTACAAAACAAGCCATTTATCATTAAAGAGTATTGAAACTTTCGCCCTCCCTGTAAATTATAAGTTATTATAGGATTCTTAAAGGACTGAGATGAGCTAGGGCTCGCTTATGTGGACATTTTCTCACTTTATCGGGATAATGAAAGTGATAGAAAAACTCAGGAGGGTAAAAGACACAACCTTACCAGTTTAATTCGTGAGTCAGATGTCCCAGTTGGCATATAGGTCAGAGCAGCTTATTGGCAGGGTCCAATAGGGTCCGCTAATCCGCTCTAATCCAATATTTTCTAATCCACTGGCAGGCTCTGCTCAGCTACACACAAAGATGGTCCATATGGAGAATACACATAGATGTAAATTTATAAAACAAGACATTTATCAGTAAAGAGTATTGAATTATTGAATATTGCCATGAATTATTAAGTATTGCCTCTTGAATTATAAGATTCATTTTAAAGAGTATTGCATTTATCAAGGGAGATGACCACAAAATACAAGGATATCTAATAATCTTCGAAGAAATGTTTGCCACATTTTTCAACCCCTTTCAAACTAAACAACAATATGCAAGATTGCAATTACTTCTGGAAAGAAATACCAAACACATGATATATGCAACGAGTTGTGCAATTTGTGCATAAAAATTGACAACTTTATTATTTCTTCCAAGTTTAAGTTGAGCTCAATACCTTATTAACATGTTTCCCCAAGATTGTTAATCCCACATAAACCTTCTAGACTATATGAGCACTACATGGAAGGGATATTACTGGAGCAGCTGCATGGATCTATGGACAGTTAGGAAAATTGGAGCAGTTGCATGGATTTGTGGACAATTGGCATATAACAAAAGAGATTAATGGGATTCATGAAAAATGGGATTTGGAGGAGAGAGGAGCTCAAGGGAAGAGGTGGCAGTCACCTGCATTTGTTTCTTTTGGTCTTCCTTTGGGTTCATTTTTGTAGGGGATTACAGGTTTGCTACCTAATTTTAGAGGGAAGAGGTTATAGTCACCTGCATTTTCTTCTTTTAGTCTTCCTTTGGGTTCATTTATCTATGGGATTTGACACGGTTTCTACCTCATTTAAGAATCAGATCAGATGATCTCTGGAATACTAGATCAGATGATCTAACTGGAAAGAGAAAAATAAAAGCATCACTGAACAAGGAGCATGTATGGATTGCAGAGGGACTAAGAAATCATTGTGGAGATCTGCAGTATGCTTGAAGCCTTAGAAAGGAGATTAGAACCTATAGACCAAGAGGGAGAGAAACTAAGCAGCACACTCTTAAAAGTTCCAAGCCCGTATAAAAATATTGGATTGGATTTTTGGCTTTACATGGACCAAAAATGACATATAATTTGTCCAAGTTAGAGAGAAGATTAAAACCAACCAGCATAGATCCATATTAAACCTAGATCTATTAAACCCAAGGATTGAGCTATGCTGGTTTTATTTTTTATTTTTATTTTTACCATACATGAATTTCTTTAATCATTAGAGGAAATTTCAACTCAAAATAGGCCTCCTAAAAAAATTAATAAAATAATAGTTAAAATAATAAAATAATATTTATTAATTTTGGAGGAAGAAAAGAAAAAACTACTTTTTTGTTTGTATTTTTGACATATCTCCCCATGTTTTTACTCAAATTTCGATCGAGAGAGCTCGTTGGATGCGGAATTAAATTTCGCATCCAACGAGTACCCACTCGGCATACTTCATCATCACGTTTTTTTTCCAGGTATTTATTGTTTTTGGGGTAGCAGGGTCCGTCAAAAGTATGCCGAGTGGGTACTCGTTGGATGTGAAATTTAATTCCGCATCCAATGAGCTCTCCCGATTGAAATTTGAGTAAATGTCATCATCACGTTTTTTCAGGTATTTATTGTTTTTGGGGTAGCAGGGTCCGTCAAAAATATGCCGAGTGGGTACTCGTTGGATGCGGAATTTAATTCTGCATCCAACGAGCTCTTTCGATCGAAATTTGAGTAAGAACACAGGGAGATATGTCAAAAATACAAACAAAAAAGCATAATTTTTTTTATGATACCTATCCCCAAATTTATATTAAAAAAGTGTTTAAAACTTATACGGTATTTGAAATTTAAAGCAATTTCATTGGCTAACACATGATGACATGGAATTTGAATTAAAGTTAAAAATCCCATTTTGAGTTGAAATTTCCTCTAATGTACTTTTAATTTTTGATAAGTTATTAGCCGTCATGGGAACATTACATTACGTAACAAGACAAAGAAGCCATCTCCTCCAAACTAAGTTATAAGCACCTATATATTCTATGTGCAATAAACCCAAAGGAAGAGAAAATAAGTAGAACCATCAAAATTTGAGTGCCTATACCATCAAGAATGAAGTATGCTTTGTACATATCATACAAACCAGAAGAATGAAGTATGGTTTAAATTCTAGGGAGAATTTAAACCAGAAGATACCACATATCATACACGAGACGTAGAGAACAACTCTTTGATATGGAAATTATTCCAGATGATGACCCAAAGCAGATGAAGCTAGTTGTAACTAAGCAAAGACACCATGCAACATTATGATGGAATTGGTGGTCGAGTCGCAGATAGATTGGTAAAATCAAAAAGGAAAAGGAAAAGGAAAAATCAGAACCTTGGAAAAAATGACAAAATATACATGCTAATTTCTTGCATACAAAATATTAATAGGTTTTGCACAAGTAGCCCCAACAACATAACACACAAGGAATTGTTGGTCCCCAAATATAGATCAAATTATTAAGCTACAAATGAGAATGAATTTACATGAACATGGGCAGGCAATAGCCTGGTATACTAATTAATTACAGTTTCAAAATAACCATGAGCTAGCAATAACTAGTCGTAACTACGTGAACATCCATTGCAGCATTACGGTAGGACTGTTTGCAGACAGATCAGGAAAGAAAAGGAAAAGACGAAATCAGACCATTGGCAACAATGGAAAAACATGTACATACAAACTTGCGAAGTTCTTACATACATGTACTGTCAACAGACTTTTCTCAAGGCAGAATAAATTGTAAGTCCATGAATACAGAACAATTTATAAAGCTACAAATAAAAATGAACCTACATGGAGGCAGACCTCATGAAGACATACAGGCCGTAGCCAGAATTACAGTTTCAAAATCAAGATGAGCTCACCGTTTTCAAGTAGATGCTTTCAATATTCTTTGAAAACAGAAGAAAAATGTAACAGAGCAAAGGGAAAAAGATAGAACATGAGAAAATAAGTGTTATCACTAAGGAAGAACACAACCAAATCAGTGTTGATGTTGGTAATGGACATACCCCTATCACATCAACCTAGGGACATACCCTATAACATGACATACATATCAACCACCAACCCAAAAAAAGTTATGACACCAAAACTACTAGTGATATTACTAGCAAAGTGAGGAAAAATGTTATCACATCAACATGGGGACTTGCACCTGAAAACCAACTTCTAGATTGGCAATGCTTTCGGTGTGGGTAATGAAATTTAAGTTTATTGATACTTGGGGAAAAAATGTGGATAAAATAATTTGGCATTATCATGACAAAAAGGGGGGGTGATTCCACATTTGAAACAAATATACCTAAAAGAATATATTTGAATCAAACATCCTTAAAAAGAGTTGAATGCCTAATTTTGACCTGCAACATGAATGAACATAAACTTACCATTTCTAACTGTTGTCATAACTAGAGAATCACAATAGGCTCATGTAAAACATCGGCACAATTAAAATGAAAGGTGCTTTCAGAATATGCTTCAATACAAATCGAATTAGAATTCCTTTACTATGTGACATTGAATACTCGTAAAAAAATAAATGCACTAACTCCCCAAAGCAACAAACAATTTCAAGATCAATATGTTTCAAGAAAAATTTATCAATGAAACTCTTTTAAAGCCAGAATCAATCATGCAGCAAACAAACCCACCAGACAACATTGAAAAAACATTCCAACAACCATGCTTTTGTTGTACAATTATGTTCTTGTCAAAGCATGCATTTTCCAAACTTTTAGTATAAACCAATTGATCATGAAATTGTTGGTTGCTTTGGGGAGTTAGTGCATTTATTTGTTGACAGGTCGTTCGTGTCACATGGTAAAGGAATTCTGATTCGAATAACATTTATCGACATGCAACTCTTTTAAAGCCAGAATCAATCATGTAGCAAACAAACCCTCCAGACAACAATGAAACAACATTCCAGCAACCATGCTTTTGTTGTGCAATTATGTTCTTTTCAAAGCATTCATTTTTCAAAATTTTAGTATAGACCCTATAAAGATGTATTTGCATATTCAAGCTATTAGCTGCACCATTAGAGTACACTGTAAATCCATCCACAATAAATTATAAGAACTAAACAAACTTAAGCACTTATCAGTCCAAATTTAAACTTAAATCAGAAAAGTAAATGAATCCACTGCTTGACATAACATTCTAACGATGAAAATTGTAAAGAGAGATGCACAGAATTCATCGTAAGAGCAATAAAAGGTGGACCACTCTCATTAAGTTTCAAGAGCATAAGAGAATTATATCTTTTACTGGGGATTCTAAGTGCAAGAGAATGAGCCAACACAAGTTTCATGGATATTGGGTGAGAGACTCTACTATAGGTAGATATTTAAATGGGTTATGTTTTCTCTCATTGATAGTTTATATTTAAGACAGTATTATGATGATCAGAAACTATTTTAAAAGATATCTACATTTAATATAAATAGACCAAACAAGATGGAATTCATTATCCACTCTATAGAAGTTTATCCCAGTGGCTAACTTTCCCAACTATAGATGTTACGGAGAAAAATTCCTATGGCTTGGGGTGTACCACAACAGACAGAGAAACCACATAAATCAATCCCTTCCTAATATGCAAGAGAAATAAAACATCTAACACTAAAGGATCTCGAAACATACCTTATTCCGGATGGTTGATGTAGATCCCTATTGATATTTTTCCAATCTTGCTTGTGTTAACAATTTTTTCTCTCAACAATAGCAAACAAGACAAGCATGCTATATAATGGTGTTAGACCTACTCTAGAATATATAATCAATAATGTATAAGCAATTAAAAGCATCCATGGATTCAATATTCATTTAAATGCACATCACTAGATAGGAAAATATATTTCTATTAATATAAATAAGAGATTACATGATTGACAACCTCTGTCGACACGTCTGCGAACCGGAGAAAATGAGACCTACACTTGGGCCTCCACCACCTTAATCCTCCATCTCTCGATAGACATCTCACAAGAAAAGGCAAGCTTGGGAAGAACACCAAGTGCTCCAAGGGACAAAGGGATGCAGACTCAAGTATAAGCAAGCTATGGAAACAATGGACTATAGTTTTCTTGCTCTTCAATTCTTCTCCTTCAATGTATCCAAAGGGTTCCTTATATAGTGCTTCAATGGGGTAATGGAAGGTCAAATACGAGCGATCTTGAGGCATATGGAAGGCCAGGAGACAAGTGACTTGGATCCACATCAACGAAAAATCCAAAAATATTTGGCCTTTTGCACACATCCCGATGTATGCGGGTTAAGGGTTATATCCGTGTGTATACATGAGAAAGAGTTTAAAAGTCACGTACAACAAATAATGAGTGTTTTTAGGGATGATCTTGGGAACATCAAAGGTACAAAAATGGTCCATGGGGTCCAAAGAGTCTGCAAAGGGATAGGGAAGGCCATAAATGTGTGATCTACCATGTGTGGTAAAATAAGTTGTAACAGATGCCCCCTAATGTGTGAGGTCAGAGGGGTGATACGATCACCGAAATACATTATAAATCCATCCCAAAAGTGGAGTGATGAAGAACCAGGTGGAAGAACTAGCCATCCACCAGTATAATACAAATATCTCTACATATGACTGCAAATACATACAACAGTCTCGGATACATAAGAGTACAATGGCCATGAATAGGAATGATATAATATATGACATGTGTGGTCATCGCCACGTACAATATAGATAGATTAGAGTCTCCATGATGAAGATATACAAAGGACCAAGATCTACCTGAAAGCTAAAGATATATGACATATACTGGACTCAAGTCACGAGAGCTGAAATCTCATGAACACTAGCACGATCAAGGAGGTAGCATATCAGACATGCCACCAATATGGAAAGTCTTCTACACAATCCGCTACAAGTACATGTCCTACTATGTGAATAGAGGTGTCAAGGTCGAACATAGTAGTCCATCGTCTGATTACCGGTCATTGATGTATACCGTTTGTTGATGTATATGTAACTTCAGAATGTATTCACTTGTATTTCTTATGTATTGTAACCCGATGTTTATTCTGGGATGTATTTGTAATGTACTTGAGTCATGTCATGCTTTGATGTTCCTATTGGGAGGTTCTATAATGTAAACAAGTCATGTCAAGTTATTGTGGGTAACCCTCCTATTGGTCAAGGGTTAAATTCCTCGTAGTTCTGGGGCACTAGGGTTATTAGACTCTCCTAGAGAACTCAGCCCTAGTAGGGTTTAGTCATGTTAAGAATTAGTATAAATAGAGAACTAGCCTCTCTATTTAGTACACACTCACTCACACTCAGTTGTAGTGCATAGCTGAGGAAGAAGAAGACACCGGGGCTAGGAAGAAAGAGGTTACTGTTGTCGGGAGATCATCTTACTGTTTTGGGGTTTTACTTTTGGTGTTGATTCTATCTCTGAGGAATTTGCGGGGTTTTCTCCATTTATGGTTTCCCCAAGGAAAAACACTGTGTTCATTGTCTCTTGTGTTTGATTGCTATACTTGTTATTCTCTTAGTTAAAAGATCTTAACATAATGCTAGCTTGAATGTTAAAATCTAACATGGTATCAGAGCTAACCTGAGAAGAAGACACTGTGCAGCTGCGGGAACTAGGGATTCCTACTTTGTGGATCTCTCTCCATATATTTTCAGCAAAAGAAGGTTGGAATAACTCTCCTCCCTAGGGCGCATCTTTCTGTCAAAGCATAATCCAATTATGAGGTTTTTCAATTTTGGACCCGACACTACTGCCGAAAATTAGGGATTTCCACAAAAGTGGAATTTTTCAGTGAGCCCAGGCCTGGATTGATCTCCTCCTCAAAATCAAAGTTAGGGATCAAGATCAAAGCATTTGGTTGTACAGAACTCTGGAAAAGAAAAACCCTAATCTACTCCTAAACCAGCACTGCAAAATTTCAGCTCCAAATCCAGATCTGACATCTTGAATTAGTAAGATCTAAATCTTTTGTATTTCCATTTAAGGTTCTCAGTTAAGATGTCTCATCATACCAAGCTTGATGAAAAGCTTGAGGGGACTGATAACTTCTGAGCCTAGAAGTATAGGATCTCCCTGGTCCTGGAAGAAAATGAGTTGGACTCCTATATCAATGAGGAGGTTCCAGTTCCAGAGGGAGATGAGGCTAAGGCCTTACACAAGAAGAAGTTAGTTATGGCAAAGAGGATCATTGTTGATTCAATCAAGGATCACCTCATACCACAAGTGTCCTCCCTAAAGACACCTAAATCTATGTTTGATGCTCTAACCAAATTGTTTGAAGGGAAGAACATAAACCGGAAGATGACTCTGAGAAACCAACTAAAGAATGTAAAGATCCAGAATGCTGAGACCATCCAGTCTTACTTTACAAGAGTCTCTCAGATAAAGGAACAGCTGGAAGCAGTAGATGAAGAAGTGGAGAATGCGGAGATTTTGATGACCACCTTGAATGGTCTCCCTAGATCATGGGACTCCTTTATTCAAGGGATATGTGCCAGAAAGAAGTTAGTCAAGTTCAGCAGACTATGGGAAGAATGCTCTCAAGAAGAAGCTCGGATAGCAGCTCAAGAAGAAAATATGGGAAGTGAAGATCAAGCCCTCACAATTGATTCTAAGAAAAACAAAAGAAGTTCTCATCGCTCTAGAGGTAAGCATTTCTATAAAAATAACCCTAGAAAAGATTTTTCTAGAAGCATATGTTACACATGTGATGAAGTAGGACACTTTGCAAAAGATTGTCCTAAAAGACAAAATAATAAAAAGGGCAACAAGAGAAGACATCATGCTCATGCTGCAGAGGATGATGAACCATCCAAGAAGAAAACCAAATATGAAAGTGAAGACTCTTCAAGTGATGAAGAATATGTCTTGATTTTTGCTCTCATGGGAAACATCACACATGGAAGCAATGATTGGCTTATAGACAGTGGGGCTTCCAAACATATGACACGATTCAAAGAGTCCTTTGTGAAACTTTCAGAACATGAATCACCTCACAAGGTGAAACTTGGAGATGACTACCAATATCCAATAAAAGGTAGTGGGGAATCTTCCTATAAGCTAAACTCTGGAAAGTCTATAAATATGCAAGATGTATTGTTTGTACCAGGACTCAAGAAGAACCTTCTCTCCATATCTACATTAGATGCAAAAGGCATGAGGGTTACATTTATAGATGTCCAAGTTATCATGTGGCCAAAGGGAAAGACTATTAATGATGCAGTAGTGATTGGGGAACAAGAAGGAGGACTATACAAATTGAAGGGCCATCCAGAACAAGCCTTGATCCATGACACAGTAGAGCCAAATGAACTTTGGAATAGAAGGTTTGCACATGTGCATTACATAGCACTACCACTTGCAAGAAAAGATGTTGAAGGTCTTCCAGAAATTCAAGAAAAACATGATGGAGTCTGCAAAGGATGTGCAAAAGGAAAGAATACAAAGAAGACATTTCCAAGTAGCGAGAGCAAAGAAAAAGGAATCTTGGAAATCATCCACTCTGATGTATGCGGTCCAATGTCATCAAGCTCACTAAATGGATTCAAAGAGTTATGCAAAGACTCAGGGATTAAGAGGGAGTTGTCCACTCCTTATAATCCAAAACAAAATGGGATTGCAGAAAGGAAGAACAGAACTATCATGGAAGCTGCAAGAGCTATGCTTCATGATCAAGATATTCCTATGCATGTTTGGGAAGAAGCTTCCAGAACAGCGATGTATGTACAGAACCGTACTCCACATAGAGTACTCGAGAACAAGACTCATGAAGAAGTCTTCTCCGGCAAGAAACCAGAAGTCAACCATCTTAGAATATTCAGCTATCCAGTATACATACACATTCCAAAAGATAAGAGGACTAAATTAGATCCTTCAAGAAAGAAGGGTATATTTGTGGGATACTCTGAAAGCTCGTAGGCTTACAGAATATACTTCCTAGGATTCAAGAAGATCGACATCAGCAGGGATGTGACATTTGATGAAGACTCAGCTTACAACAAATCTAGAAAGAGACCTACTGAAGAACCTGTAGAAGCAGAAGCACTGAGAATTCATGATACAACCATGAATGAAGAAGCTCAAGAAGAAGATCTAGAATTTGAAGAACCTCAAGAACCTGTAGATCCACTTTTAGAGAATACTCCTCATAGGAGGAAACCTACTTGGGTATGAGAAGCTATCCAACGTGCAGAAAGATATGGGGCTCCATAAGAGAATCACAAAGAAAGAAAGAGGACTAGATCTTGTTCCGGGTATGTAGCATTACTATGTGATTTCATCGATAAAGAACCTTCCAATTATGAAGAAGCGATAGAAAAGAAAGAATGGAAGGATGCTATGATTGAAGAGTATCAATCGATCATGAAGAATGATGTTTGGGATGTTGTCCCAAGACCAGAAGGGAAGTCGGTTGTAACTTCCAAATGGATCTACAAGATCAAGCATGCTGTAGATGGTAGCATAGAAAAAGATAAATCAAGATTTGTTGCTCGTGGTTTCTCCCAGAAAGAAGGAATAGATTATGAAGAAACTTTTGCACCTGTAGCCAGATACAATTCCATCAGATCAGTACTTGCTCTGGCTGCAGTGATGAAATGGAAGATACACCAAATGGATGTCAAGACTACTTTCTTGAATGGTGTAGTAGAAGAGGAAGTGTATTTGGAGCAACCACTCGGTTTTGAGACACTTGACAGGGAGTCTCATGTATGTAGATTGAAGAAATCCCTGTACGGTTTGAAACAGGCACCCAGGACATGGTACAGAAGAATTGACAGCTTTCTATCCAGTTTGGGCTTTACCAAGAGTAAAGAAGATTCCAACCTTTACTACAAGGTTGAAGATGACAACCCAGTGATGCTCCTATTGTATGTAGATGATATGTTTGTAACAGGTATGGATGGGTTGATTGATGATACGAAGAGAAATCTTGCTACCAAGTTTGAAATGAAGGACTTGGGTATGATGCATTATTTTGTAGGCATGGAGGTGTGGCAGAGTGCATATGGGATTTCCCTAGGACAACGGAAATATACGGTAGAGATCCTGAAGAGATTCGGGATGATGGATTGCAAATCCATGACCACACCTATGGGATCGAACCTGAAGATATTGAGTGATTCTTCATCAGAAGCGGTTGATGCCACGTTGTATCTTCAGATGATTGGGTCCTTGGTGTACTTGACGAACATGAGACCAGATATTTGCTTTGCTGTGAACACCTTGAGCCAGTTCTTGACAGATCTGAGACATGTTCGCTTGATTGTTGCAAAGCATATTCTGAGATACCTAACAGGTACAGTTGATTATGGGCTCAAGTATGATGTGAATCAAATATTAACCTGGAGAGTTATGTTGATTAAGTTTGGGCAGGCAGTGCCATCGATAGGAAGAGCACTTCAGGATGTTGTTTTAGTATGAGATCAGGTGTGATCTCTTGGTTTAGCAAAAAGCAATCCTGTGTGGCACTGAGTACAGCCGAAGCAGAGTATGTCGCAGCTTGTTCAGCTAGTTGTGAGGCAGTATGGCTCAAGAAGCTACTATCTTATTTATTTGATCTCCAGTTGGATGCTACTTGTATACACTGTGACAATCAGAGTTGTGTGAAGTTGTCAGAGAACCCGATGTTCCATGACAAGTCGAAGCATATCGAGATCAAGTATCACTATATCAAGGATATGGTGTAGAGAGGAGCAGTGAAGCTCTAGTATGTTGCGACGGATGAACAGATAGCTGATGTGTTTATGAAGCCATTGGCCAGAGTAAAGTCTGAGTACTTCAGGGAGAAGCTTGGTGTTCTCCAGATCGAGGTTCCTTCCAAGGGGAAGTGATGAGTTCGTAAGCCATTCTGACGAGTAGGTTAGATGTAAGGGCTGAGCCATTCTGTCATGGTGAGAGGATTGGTTTCTTCCATGTCAGATATGAGTGCAGCCATTCTGATGTGATTGTAGGATTGGTTCTTACATGATCAGATATAAGGGTTGTTTCCATTCTTGGAATGGAGGTTCCTGGTCAATTACTAGGGATACTTGGTCTAGGACTAAGGGCCTTTCTAATACGATTGTAAGATGTAGTCTTACATGATCATATGTGAGCACATGGCCATTTTGATGTGACTGTAGGATTAGTTCCTACATGATCAGATGTAAGGGATACCACCTTTCTGACGAGTCAAGGTTTGATGTGAGTGCTGGCCATTCTGATGTGACTGTAGGATTAGTTCCTACATGATTAGATGTAAGGGATACCGCCTTTCTGACGAGTCAAGGTCAGATGTGAGTGTTGGCCATTCTGACTTAGGGTCAGATGTAAGGGTTACTACCATTCTCTGAATGGAGGCACCTGGTTAGTTACCAGGAACCCTCAGTCTAGGACTGAGTTCCTTTCTAATGAGTCAAGGTCAGATGTAAGTGTTGTGCCTTTCTGATGAGTCAAGGTTAGATGTGAGTGCTGGCCATTCTGACTTAGGGTCAGATATAAGGGATACCAAAGACCTACAAGGAGGTAGGCCTACAACCAGCATGAGAAAGGGCCGGCTCTGTAGAACTTCTTGTGACGAGAAGAATCACGAGATAGCACATATGATGATGACCCAGTGATGATCCAAATCCAGTTATGATGTCTCCGAGATGATCCAGATCGAGTGATGATCCAGATCCAGTAGTGATGATCCAGATCGAGTGATGATGACCCCGTGATGATCTAGATCGAGTGAATTGAAGATGAAGATGACTTGAATATGAAGATGACGAGAACTTGACAATGACCTAGATGATACAGAGAAGAAGACTTGTGCTGAAAAATTGTGTCTAGAGAATACCTTCCTAGTTAAGAGGGAGTGTTGATGTAAATGTAACTTCGGAATGTATTCACTTGTATTTCTTATGTATTGTAACCCGATGTTTATTTCGGGATGTATTTGTAATGTACTTGAGTCATGACATGCCCTGATGTTCCTATCAGGAGGTTCTATAATGTAAACAAGTCATGTCAATTTATTGTGGGTAACCCTCCTATTGATCAAGGGTTAAAGTCCCCATAGTTTCGGGGCACTAGGGTTATTAGACTCTCCTAGAGAAGTTGGACCTAGTAGGGTTTAGTCATGTTGAGAATTAGTATAAATAGAGAGCTAGCCTCTCTATTTAGTACACACTCACTCACACTCAGTTGTAGCGCATAGCTGAGGAAGAATAAGACACCAGGGCTACGAAGAAAGAGGTTACTGCTGTCTGGAGATCATCATACTATTTTGGCATTTTAATTTTGGTGCTGATTCTATCTCTGAGGAAGTTGCGGGGTTTTCTCCATTTATGGTTTTCCCAAGGAAAAGCACTGTGTTCATTATCTCTTGTGTTTGATTGTTGTACTTGTTATTCTCTCAGTTAAAAGATCCTAACATAATGCTAGCTTGAATGTTAAAAATCTAACACCGTTTACAGACGCAAGATCACCCACTGATAATGAAGATGGGAATCAAGGTACTAGAGTGCAATCTAACAAGTGAGAATAAATGTGTTGATGTAAAACACTTGAAAGAATCCATCGATCAGGGGACATTGATGTATTCCCAAAACTGTCTATGGCGAGAGAACCTACCACTGATGACTGTAATTCTCAAGGCACTCAAATGACTCTAGACTCCTATCTCAGAATAAATGATCTGAAGTCGATGGGATGGAATCCGCTAGAAGGAGGGCATTAAGGAATCCCCCATCATCCAACACGAGGTACTCAGGAAAGCTGTATAATGTGGAAGGAATCAATCATAATGTGCTAAAACTAATACCAGTACCGGGAATGGCCGACATGCAAAGTCAAGAAAACTGAGGAATGGCCAACTCAGGCTTCAAATTCCTTTGAACAAGAGCATAAAGGAGAATGGTGACTGAATGTAGGCAGCATAGAATCAATATACAAAACTGGAACATCTCTGCGACACATGAGGCATCGATAGAGGTTCCACAGGGACTGGAAGCTTAACCTGTCGGTGGAGATAAACTCAGAGAAACGAGTACATCTCTTAAAGTCAAACTATTAACCCAACCAACAGATGTGATATATAGTGCTCTGTTCGAAGACGACACGAATCGACTGCTTCCAAATATAACATCTTTTCCTGTCCAGCTTTTTTGGTTTTTTAAATTTTTTTTGGACTTTTTTCAGATATTTTGAAAAGCATGAAAAATAATAAAAGTGCTTTATAGCTACAAATCTAGGAGGAGACGAGTGTCAAGGGGTAAACAAACTAGTTCCAAGCAGTGGAACATACATATGCTCAATGCAAGGAAACATGTGTAGGATAACGACACTCGGGGGAAAGTCCCCTCCCAATAAAAATGGGTAATCAAGCTGCAAAAGATATATAAAATGGATCTACTTAGCTGGACATGAGACAAGCTCGGGCTATATGGCTGATAATCAAAGTCAGGGAAGTCGGCATAAGGATCAATAAGGCAAGAAAAAATCATGATAATGCAATTACAGCTTGACATAAGGGAGTCCTGGGGAAAAGGCCAGCAAAAAGATCAAGAGGAGTATGAAGCTCTTGTGCAAAGTCATGGCAATACTATACAAAGGACTCCCACATCCTAAAGGAAAAAATTCAGCATGGGCACCAAATGCAAAACAGGAGCTAACTAGAGTACCCATGTATGGTCAAGCTCTGCCATTCACATCATGTCACTTCTAAAAGCAACAAGAAGGTTCCGTGACAAGACATAATGGGTTCATACCTAAGGTTAGAATGAAATGGTCATAAGGTCATGCAAAGTGCCAAAAGATGTGAAACCTAACCTATATGCCAGTTTAGACATAATACCTAAAATAGGCACGAACGGGTCAAAACCATGGCCAAACTACGCTCAAAACTGACTCCTATATCATCAAATTAGTTCAAACGGTCCAAAATGGTCAGAAACGGTAAAAAACTATAGACAGTGGGTAAAAAATTTCAAAAAATTTCTATAAATAGTAAAAAATTTAAAAATTCCATACCATTTGAAATTTTTACCCAACATAGTGCATTTGAGCTCAAAACTCTCGACGTGAATTTCGGGAGCATCATCCAACGAAATCTGATCTCGTTTGATCCAAGTAACTTCTCATGTCCTCCCCTTCCCATTTCATGTAAATTTTTTAAGTTTTCATGGTCTAATCAATTTTTTAGGCCATCCATTGTTGTGCGTTTCAGCCCACATGGAAATTGGGGTTTTTTCTGCGTATAGGGCTCGCCATATGTGGAAAAAACACCCAAACCCGCATACATACACGGCTATTTTGAAAACAGTCACGTATGAGGACGCAAATAAGGTTTTCAAAGGCAAATGCTAATCAAAACTCTGGTTTTTTATGCAGGATGGTGTTAGAGTGGAGGCAAAGAGAACATGGTGATGTGGAGGACTTCGTGCAAGGTGATCTTATGGCCCAACAAGCATTACGGGCATGTGGTTTGTATAAGTTTTGGTGTCTTGGCAGCCTGAGGGCCAAACCAAGATTCCTCCAGTTGCTAGTGGATTACTAGGATCCAGACTCTGAGACTTTTCACATTGACGGGATGTCGCTCAGCATTGAGGTTGAGGACATATACTTTATCACTGGTTTATCCCAACTAGGAGAGGTGGTAAATCTACGACCTCGTGGGCCAGGAGGTGGATTGACTATTGATGAGTACATAGCCGTGTACTGCTTTTCGGACACGAAAAAGGTTGGGAGTCAAATCTTGACAAATTCTATCTAGGTTCTGGGATTGAGGGCCATACTATTAGCATTAGGCAGGATAGCCGGATTAACTTCACTCCACTAGGCCTCTCGGCCACTGATGTTCTATGCGGTGGAGTGTATGAGATCCACAGTGTATGACTGGAGCATGACGCTATTGAGCAACATGAAACAACAACTCGGTGACTACAAAATGGGCAAGGTGTGAAACTTCAGTTTTGGCAGCATACTGAGCACGTTCTTCTTTAAGTGGGTACCAGGGCTAAGCCCTAGAGTGGACATTCCTCCACATGGAGTTCGAGATCCAACCCAACAATGTTGGGCCAATGTTATGCACAGACTGGGCGAAGGTAGGGTGGCTAACCCCTACCCAACAAACTTCTTTCCATGGTGGAGGAGGCAGATCATCGCCATAGATGACTACCCCTATGTAGGGATAGACTTCCGTGGATATCTGGACATGCCCCTACCACCAGGAGCGGCATATGGTGAAATAGGTAACAAATCCGAAACCCACTTTTAAGTTTTTTGAATTATTTAATTTTTTTGTGTGTTTTTGGATATCTTGACTCAAAAGACATGTTTTTGGTGTGACGACACATAGTGACAATCTATCATGTGTATGCAGATGTAGGACCATGACAATCCGATGGTTTCCCTCGTCATCGATGGAGGGGAAGAGGAGACGATATCATGGGTGCGGATGCAGAGTAGATGCTCCAAAGAATTCACATGAACTTCGTACACTTAACACATAGGGTGCCCATGGAGAAAGTCGAGGACTTTCCTGAGGCTATGTAGCGCCAGGTGGTTGGTGTACCATGAGCATGGGTTCGATTATTCTGATGGCTAGATAGAGCCATAGTGTGCTACCATGATCAGAACCCCCCTCTTCCTCAGGCTTAGAGACCTGAGAGTATTCCTTTTTGTACGACCGTGTATTATGTTTTGGTGGCTCGGAAGCCCCAATTTTGTATTATGACACTTATGTATTATGACGTTACTTTTTGGATATTAATGAATTTTTTTATGAAGATCGATATTATTTATTTACATGTGTGCAAAAATGTATGTTTGTGATATGCTTATGGTCTATGGAACAAATGCCAATCTAACACATAGTTAGCATATGAGTCAGAAACTTGATTAAAAATTCTTGGAAGATGAATGTATGTTATATCCTCAAATTGTCGTTCTAGCAATCTCACATGTAAGAATCTTCGTAATAATATCGGATCCCTAATACAATATGAGCCATTAAGTTGTGAAACCACTAACTGTGAATCAAGACGTACCTAAAGAGAGAGAACACCATGTGAAATGGCATCACGCAATAACTCAATAACGACACTATATTCAACATCATTGTTTGAACAAGGTCATAAACATGAGCCTCCTGAAGACAATACTTGACTCATAGCAGTATAAATCACCCAAGTAGCTGAAGCTGAGTTTTGAGTGTGATGGCTAGCAACATCGGCGAATCCTATGTAAACGAAAGACTCCATCGACATATGCCATAAGAAATGAAAGCTAATCAACAAACCCAATCACCATAATAAAACCTAATTATGCAATTCAAAAACTATACAATAATATACAACAATCAGCTTTGGCTGAAGATCATGCATAGTATTTTTTAAAATAGATCCCATTTCTAGGCTCCGCCAAGGCTGTCCCTTCATAATCCACTAGCTCATAGGCGCCCTTCTCTAACACACATTTGACCATGTAAGGATCATGCCACATGGCATTAAACTTCCCTGCCCCCAAGGGTTCTTTAGGTTTATCCCACAAAAGGACCAAATCACCTTCACTAAACTTCCTCAGACAGACAGACTTGTCATATTGGACCTTGATGCGACACTTATTTACTTCTAGAGCCACTAAGGCATCTTGGCACTGCTCTAGGTGGACCAAACGTTCTTCCAATGTGGAAGTGTCTGGTAAAATCTCTATAGCTAGGTTTAGAGAAGGGATTTCACATTCAATCGATAAGACAGACTCCACCCCATGTACAAGCTGATATGGAGAGAAACCGGTGGAATTATTAACCGCGGTTCTATAGGCCCACAAAGTAGGATATAACATGATATGCCAATTCGTCTTGCTTTTTGTGATGGTTCATTGGAGAATGGAATTAAGTGATTTATTCACTGCTTCAACCTGTCCATTTTCCTGAGGGTAATAAGAAGAGGAGTGCTCCTACTTAAACCCTAACTTTGAAGCCAACTCTTCCATCATTTTATTCTGAAAGTGCCTACCATGGTCAGTGACAAGCTCTTTCGGAATGATGAACCGAGTAATAATTTGGTTGAAAATGAAATGTGTTGCTGTCTCACCGTCGGATTTAACCATGGGCATAGCCTTCGCCCATTTCATGAAATAATCGACAGCCACTATAATGTGATGATGCCTCCCAATCGAAGATGGGTTGTAATCCATAAAGTCAAGCCCCCACTTGGTGAAGGGATCGGCGGTGACAATAGGATGTACCGGGGATGGATGTGAGCGCTTATTGTATGCAAACACCTGGAAAGGGTGACTCTTCTTGACTGCATTAACACAATTATATTTGAAGATCGACGGCCAAAAATATCCCACTCTCAAGATTTTTTTAGGTTGTAGAAATACCAGATAAATGACCACCACACGCCCCTCCATGGAAATCATTCAGCACAACCTCAACCTCATCATGGGTTAAAAAATGACGTAAAATGGAATCTACCCCATGACAGTACAAAGTGTTATCCACTATAAGGTAGTTCTTAGCTACATGACGTAATCGTCGTCGCTCATCTTGTGAAAGGTGAGGAGGGACCTTCAATGTTTGCAAATATACAATGATATCCCCATACCACGGGTCCAAAGTTGAGATAAGGAAAATATGCTCATCGACAAATGTATCCTCTTAAACCTCTTCCTCCTCCAAACTTGGAAAATCAGATATGAGCTCCGTAAAGATAAACGATTTATTCGATTTCACTGAAACAAATTCAAGATTGAACTCTTGAAAAATAACAATCCATTTATTGTATTTTCCCCCAATCATCCTTCTAGTGGGGACGAACTGAAACGGATTGATACGAGCTACAACCAAGGTTTAGTGAAGGAGAATGTAATGTCTCAATCTTTGAACCACATGAATGATGGCCAAGGAAAGATTCTCCACATGGGAATAATGGATTTCCACATCAATAAGGTTTCAGCTCAAATAATATATGGCGTGCTCGTGGAGCTCCTCATCCTCCTGAACCAAAACCATACCAACCGTCTCCATTGACGCAGCCACATAAATCAAGAAATCAAGGCTATAGTCAAGTGGAATAAGCACAAGGGTCGATGCTAAGGCTTGCTTAAGGGCATCAAAGGACTCTTGGGCTCGCTCATCTCAGTTAAAAGGAGTGTCCTTTTTTAAAAGACGCATAAAGATTTTAGTCAATTTGGAAAAATTAACTATGAATCTCTGCAAGAAATTTTCCATGCCTTGCAAACACTGAAGGTGTCTACTATTATGTGGGGTAGACAATTGGAGTATTGCCTCAACCTTTAAGGGATCCACTCTTATACCCTCCTTGTATACGATGAACCCTAGCAAGCAACCAACAGACACGCAAAAGATGCACTTAGGAGGATTTAAACGCACTTGGTAATGGAGGCATCTTTCGAACACTAACCTCAAATGGTATGGATGACACACTCTCAAATGAGAATGAGCAGCAAGGTCATCCAAATACACTTCGATAATTGTTTTGAGATCATGAAAAATTAAGGTCATATCTCGATGAAACGTAGCTCCGACATTTTTAAGGCTGAAAGGCATCTTCCGATATGCAAAATTACCCCAAGGACAAATAAGTGTAGTCTTATGTTGATCCTCAAGTTTGATCTAAATCTGATTATATCCAGAAAAACCATCCATAAAGGAGAATACCTCACTTCCCACACACTCATCCAAAATTTGATCAATAAATGGTGTAGGAAAATCATCCTTAGGACAAGCATGATTTAAATCACGGAAATCGATGCATATACGAATCGCTCCCTGCTTCTTATCAACCAGAATGGGATTTGAAACCCACTTCGTTAGGGGAATGGGATAGATAAAACCAACTTTTAACAGTTTCTCTATCTCAGCCTTAATGGCGGGTGCTTTTCTAGGATTCACCGCACGCAAACGTTGTCGAACCGGCTTCGCATTTGGATAGTTTTTAATCTCATGATCGATAATACAAGGGTCAATACCTCGCATTTCCTCATATGACCAAGAAAATATGTCATGAAACTCTTTAAATAGCTTGGTATACTCCTTGATCTCATGAGGGGAACAACCCGCCCCAATGTAGACGTTCTCAACTTTTCCAGGATCGCGAGAAATATTGATAGGGATAGTTGGTGACAAATTTGCCATGTTCCCATCGGCCACTTGACCAGGAGAGATCAATGGAACCACGGGAGTACCAATCTTCTCGCTAAGAATCTCCCTAAAGACATCATGCTCCATACGGTCGAGTTGAGGAAGAAAATATGATCGATGATGTAACTCTTCCCAAGGTGGCTCAACCCCAGACATGGCCTCAATAATGGATTCATCCGATGGAAAAACATCATCGAGGCAATCATGTGCATGAGAGGACTCAACTGCCCATGCAGGAAGGACATATGGGTCCTCCTCCTCTGTCCGAGAAGAGGAAGGACTAGGCTTTGCAACTTGATCAAGATTTTCTTGATATGCTACCATCGTTGCAGGAAACAGAACATTCGTTTCGATAGGTCCAATCGAAGGATTTAGTGAAGGAAGAATCCAAGGATATTCCATATGGGTAGTTTGAAAAGACATCGAATTCAAATAGGATGAAGCCCCACCAAAACTAGGTCCAATCATAAGAACGGGCACAGGACAAATAAATGTTCCCATAAGAGACGAATACATACCCACACCCACACTCCCAGTTGCTAGCTGAGAATGATCGATAATCGGGATAGAAGTTCCCGATGATGCATTAACATTCAAATTATGGAATGACATCTGATCAATCGTAATGATATTCCCATTAAATGGAAAGAATATCACTCGAAAGAGAGAAGAGGCTACGGCTTGCATACTATACATCCAATTCTGGCCCAGCAAAAGATTGTAGTCAAGGGGCGCATCAACCACCTCGACCTCGATCGCGATGGTATTCCCTCCAACTTGGACCTTAAGAGAAGGAAGAATCCCATGCAGCCGAAATGATCTACCATCGAAAGCTTCCAACATAGTATCAGATTGAGACAACTCGAGAGAACCCAAACCCTTCCAACATGACAAAGACATCACAGAAGCATCGGCGCCTTCATCAACAACAATGCATTTGATGATCATATTAAGACACTCTACATGAATCAAAAGAGACACGTAGTAAGGTAAGTGAGGCTGTATTCCCATGGTTTCAAATTTGATAATGGAAGAAGAGTTATCATCATTATTCCCAAGAGTAGAAAGTAAGGCTCTTCTCTGCAGAGGACAAGTCCAAAGTACTTCAAGCGCGAACATCACACAAGGAGTTTGGCCCAAATCCTCGACAATGGAATAGTTCTGAGCGGCTTGGGCATTAGGATTGTGCCCTGAATGCTTTAGGAATCCCTTAGGAATGTGAGGTGGAACTTCAGGTTTATCTATAGGTTTTTCAATATGCAAAGGGATATCGGGTGGAGCGGGTTCCTTTCCAAGTTCCAGTTGTGACAAACCATAATCCTTCGCACGAGTCACAACCTTATCAGCGTGCACCATGTTGATGCAACCATGACCAGTATTGGCCTCTAACGGATTTTGATCTCCACCCAATGTACAATGAGGATCAACAGTCCTTGAGTTCATATTTTGATTGTTAGGTAAAGGATTAGTTAGCACGGCTGGGCCCTGTGCTATGAACCTCGAGGAATCTTCCATACGAGGGCACAAGTGAGTGAGGTGGTACTCCTTACATAACCTACAAGGGAACTTTACCTTACGTTTAGTCTGCTTGTCCCGCCCAACATTACGAGCGTTCTTGTCATTATAATTAGCATTTTCGTTCTTATTCCCACTCTTACGATTATTTTTCCCTTTTTTCTTATTCCTTCTAGGCTGCTGGTTTCCCTTTTGGTCCAACGATTGCACAAATATTACACTCCTCGATTAGGTAGGTTGAGACGAAGTCATGGCTTATCCCGACGTGGATTGATTGATTGACAATTGGCTGACTTGTTTCACAACCGAATTTGCAGGTTTGGTACTTATAGAGCCCATAATGCCATCGGCATGTGGCCCAGGCTTGACCTTGGGATCGAAACTAGATCACTGTTATACCTAAATCCTGTCACCATCATGTGATGAGACCCTTAACTTCCATGTTTGCCCTTAATCCCAACACTTGGAGTGGAAACTTGCTTTGTTTGTCAATTCTACTTGAAAAATCCTAGCACGGCACTTACCTTGTGGTTGATGAGTGGTACCTTGCTCATCACCGCATGTATCCTGTTATAGAGAAGTGGTGCCACCACATATGGTCTTTGGTCTTAAAGCGGTTCTCATCTAAACCGCTTTGTCATAAGGGAACAAAAGCAGTACCCTGGGTAAAATGGGAAAAAGAGAAGTTTCTCGAGGCTTCTAGATCATGAGCCTCGTGTCCTCCCTTATCCCTATCATTATGGGTTATTTTGAGGTCGAGACCCCCCTTGATAGGATCTTGGTGCCACCTCACTCACCATTCTCTCAACTATTCCTATCCATTGAGCCCTATAAATACAAGCTCATATCCATAGTTGAGGGGGAGAACTATAGAGGTATCGTTATGCTGTTGGAATGACTACCTAGTCCAAACCATTGGAGAGCATAAACAACAAAGTTGGATATTATGGGGATGAAGTGTTTGTCGCATGGAGGGGCTTGTCGACACTAAGGAAACGGTTGTAAGCTTCTCCATACATTATTAATGCAAAGCTGATTTCCATCCCACATTACTGTTGTTTTGATTTCACATGTATATGTTGCTAGATTCCTTAGTCACTAGCATGGATAAGTAGATGATTTTATGGTAGCTTTGATGTGATTGTATGTTTGATATGTTTGTAGGTACACAGGTTCATAATCAAAGTAGTATTCCAGGTGTCTACAGAATTCAGGGAAGGTCTTCATCCTTTGTCATTCACTCATTTGTTCTGGATCTGAACCATTCAGACCAGAGGAACAACTTTTGTTCCGCAGAAGGTGCAATATTCTTGATAACAAATCTGACGACTCTGTTGGGGAATAGTGCAAATCTCAGTTGATCTGATCTTCCTCAGTCCTTGAACTCTTGTTTGAATCTAGGCTCCATCTCTAACTCTTTTCAGTCAGATCTGCCATCTGACTTAGTGAATTTTGGTTTGAAACTTTTAGATATGTTTAGATCTGAACTATTTCAACTTTATATGCTCTTTTTTACTGTCAATTAGTCAATTTTTTCCTTGATATGATCAATTTCTAACTTGATTTTTCGTTCTTCTTGTGTTTTGGATCTATTCGAGGAACCACACATGTGCTGTTGGCAACAAGCGGTGCCACCTCCTGAACTCTGTTAGCCATAAGCGATGCCATTGCTTGAGTCCCATTATCTAGAAGCGGTGCTTGTCCAGAACCGCTCTGTCAAGACCCCTCCAGCGTGGTGCCAAATAGGCCTTGTTCCAGAACTAGTTTTTTATCATTTTTTGCAAAAAAAATGAGTTTGTTTGCTTTCAGCCCTGCACTGTCAGGCTTGTGTGTTAGAATCTAAATGCTCATGGTTGGAAATTCTGTGGTAAAAGATTAGTTTGATTGAAGAATTCAAAATCTAGATTAGGCTTGTTGATTATTCATTTGCTTCCATGCTTGTTGGTTGTGATTGTGAAAGGAATTTTTTGAAAGCTTAGGTTTCAGTTAGTTCTCTTTTCATTTATTTTATAAAGACTGAAAGAAAAACCATTTTATTAGCATCTTGATTTCATTTTTTTTCCATAGAGGACTTCTTTTTGCTTTTAAAAAAGAATTTTTTTTGATTGAGATTAGGTCATTATCATTATTGAGAATAAGGCATTGGATCTCTGATTAGCCTCACAAGCTTTCAGGTTCTGTGTGTTCTTTTGTCTCTCTTGCATTAGTACTATCTCACCAAAAGAAAAAATAGTGTATTTTTAAGTTAGATCTATCTATGTTTCAAGAAAAATCGAAAAAATAGAGTCCATATGCATGTAGAGTGCTTGTTGTTTTTCTTTTAGGAAAAGAGACTCTTACCCTTTTGATTGCTTTCAAAAAGAAAAATGAGTTTGGAATGTGTTGATTGTCTTTGATTTTGATTTGTTCGAAGTAGTTGTTTGGTAATTTTTGGTTTAAAAAAAAAACGAAAAGAAAATATTCTCTTTCCCTCCCCTAGGTGTAGGCATACCATGAACGATAAAGTGAAATATTTGCATCCACATTCTACATGGTTTTAGTTTTTCTGTCAAAATTCCATGCATTCACCTAACCGTCCACTTTAAAATTAACAGTAGTTATAGGCTAAAATTTACATAGCAATTTGAGTGATAGGCTAGAGACGTGTTCGGGCATCGTTAAGTGTAGGATTTGTCATTACTTGCCCGCATTAGATTCTGGGAATCGCATGGTTATTCCACGTACTGTTGGTATATTGAACGGCCTTTCACGTACCCTTGAGGTATATAGAAAGGTACTTCATGTACTCGATTGTATATAGGAAGGCCCCTTGTGAAAGATTATGCATTAGACAACACTACTACCTATTTGAGCTCCCACGTACCTTGCGTATATTGGGATACCCCACTAGGATACCTTCTCTATCATAGAAAAGCCCTTTGTCTATCTTGCTTGGAGCCATACACCGAAAACAACATTCGGGGAGATTACTACACATGTACCCTTAAGGTAAATCATGAGTGGCACCTTCTTGACAATCCTGGTGAGAGACCTAACTATTTGAACTCCTCCTGTCATTTAAGTTTGCTTGTTTGGCCTATAGCTTGAGTAGGGAAATTTTTGGTGTGTTTTCTAGTTTTGAGACCCTAGGTTAGATAGGAAATGTACAAACTGGATGAGCTAAGACAGTCCAGAAGAGTACGGGGCCTACCACCTGATTTTATTCCAGTTTCAGGAGAAAATCCTATGGAAGCTATCGACCGAGGAGCTACTCCCATCTCCCAAGCAGGAGAAAATGTGGTCACAGAAAGCGAATATCCATATCCTTCGCACTCACCTCCCTTGGTCCAACAACCTTCTTGGGGTAATACTTCATTCCATTCTCCCATAGAAGGTCATGTTGATGATACTACTCGTCCAGATTATGGTCCCAATGCTCCATTTTGGGATACCTCTATAGGACAATCCATTGCCTCATTTGGGACCCGTTTAAACTTTTCTAAAGAAGTTTCACCAAATGAAGAAGAATGTAGACAATACCAGGAAGCTATTCTCTGTGCTCAAGAAATTGAGAAGAAAATAGATAACATATTGGGCACACCACCACCTCGTTTCGCAGTTGTTCTTGTGGGATATCGTTCACTTGCTAATTCTATGAGACCCATTGAACTGATTCTAGATCGCACTGTGACTCCACATAATCTAGGTCACACTACCAACCCCACCACCTCCCATATTATGTATGTTCCCAATCCTCCCGGGTCTTCTGCACTTGTGGCTCAACATTCAATTCCTGTTTCATCAATACCTTCTAGTGTCGGGGGGCAACCCCTAGCACGACCTATGTTATCTGTCACCGGAATTGTACCTAGTCATGTACAGACCTCTAGTATAGAACAATTGATAGTTTATGTCCCTCCTACCCACACAAATGTGGTTAACCCCCCATCCAGTTCAGGTCATCCCTTGGGGGCACAACCTTTGAACCAATCAAACCTCTTGGGGGTATGGTTACACAGCAAATCAGGTACCTGTAGGAAACATTAATTATCAACCCAATCCTACAGGAATGCCTTATGCTGAAATTCAATATCCTAGTAATACTTTCATGCCATGGGGGAAAACTAACTGGTCCTACATGCTAGCTATGGGGGGGATACCTATACATACTGTAGGGCGTGCCGGAGGACCACCTTATGGAGGTCCTCCCCCTAGGGGGGCTAATGGTCTCGGAGGGCCTGGTGGCTTTCCTCCTTATGGTCCTAGTGGTCATGGGGGGCCTGGTGGATTCCCTCCTAATGGTCTCGGAGGGTCTGGTGGCCCTCCTCTTAGTGGTTCCGGAGGCTTTGGAGGTTTACCTCCCAGGGGTCCCGGAGGGTCTGGTGGTCTAGGTGGTCCTGGGGGTCCCAATGGTCCTAGTGGTCTCGGAGGCTCTGATGGTCCTCCTCCTAGAGGCCTTGACAATCCTAATGGTCCTAATCCCAGAAATTAACCCCCTGCGAGCGGATCTTCCGGTATTTCTTCATCACAACAACTTGTCTATCAGTCTACTTACGGTCCTACTGGTACTTATATGCCATATCAATATTACTAGTATCTGCAACCTAATCGCGAGTTACCTTTCCTAGCAACTTTGGACTTGCCTAATTTGTCCAAGTTGATTAATGATCCCATTTGACATAACCCCTCATGGCCTCCCATTCCGGTAAAGTTACGATCGGATATTCCGAAATTCGATGGGAAGCAGGGAGATTATCCAAAAAACCATGTCATGACATTCCATTTGTGGTGTTCTTCAAACTCCCTTATGTATGATTGAGTTTGTTTAAGACTCTTTTAGCGAACTTTGACTAGTACAGCCACAAAATGGTACATTGAACTTCCGCAACATTCGTTTGTGGATTTTGGCTCGTTGGCAACTGTGTTTCTTACACACTTTTAGCTTCCTATCTGTTATGAAATGGGCACTGATCTTTTAACTTCTCTGCGACAGAACACCTCCACCCACATATCCAATCATATCCATGAGTGGAGAAGGCAAAGAAGACTTATTAAGGCTCCTATCCCGAATCAGTTGTTAGCTGATTGGTTTACTAAATCTTTGTTGCCTCCAATTGCCTGAGATGTGGCTATGGGCGGTGCCGTTACTGAAGAGAAATCCATTAGTCAAGCCCAATATCGGACTTGGTCTATTCCCAGTCCGAAACTTTGTATGACTTGATCCCTCAAGTTGATCGCACAACCACCGATCCTGCAAAGCCACCAGTAAAAGTCCCTGTTGATGCGATTGTTGGTTCAATCCAATCCCCGTTAGCAGCAAAACCTGCCAAGCAACCCCAGACTCCCACCCCTACTCCTTCAATTCCTAATGTTTCCGTAGAGGTCAATTCTATTCAAAGTATTTAAACACCCAACAACAATAAAAAGAAAGGTAAAACAAAAAACGAAAAACATGGAAACCAACAGGAGAATCCAAAACCAACCACCAACGACAATGATAAAGGAAAAAGAAAAGAAAAGTATCCATGTCTGCTATGCGGAGGTGACCATTTCACAAAACAGTGTCCTCGTCGGGACAAAATCACCTAATTTCTGAAAACTAATCCTGCACATGCAGTTCTCATGGATCCTTTTCCCTCTCAACAACAACTGATAGACCACATATCTAGTTAGGGAAATTCTAGTTCTTCAGAGGAAATTTGCATGATGTCCTCAGATACTCTTAGTTTGCAAACTCGAATTCAGAGTTATGACAAACCCATAGACAAGAAAGAAGAAAATTATTCTTCAGGAAAAGCTCCCTCTACAGGTTCTCCTGAATCCTTGTCTACTGTTCCCCTAACCATTGAGAAGCCTAATATTGACATGATTTTGCGTCCACCCAAGAGTACTCTTAGGAAGGTTGTTTTTAACCCTAATTCTCGAGCTGCTAAATTTTATAATGTAGTTGAATATCTCACTCAGGCACCATGTGCAATGTCCACCTTGGAAGTACTCCAAAGTTGTCCTACACAACGCAAAAACTTGTTAACTGTGTTAGGAGCTTTAGACCTGGACAATACTAGTTTTATTCATTTCAATGTCGAGAACTATAAGTCTAGACTACCTCACAAAATTGCTTTCCAAATCATAACAAAAGTAACTGGAAAGAAGGTTTTTAGAACTGTCTTAGACAAAGGAGCTTCAAATTTGGTTTTGTTCCTGTCTTGTTGGAAAGCTATTGGCTCTCCCGAGCTTGTAACATCACCTACGACTCTGAAAGACTTTAATGGACGAGGTTTCCAGCCCCATGGTTCATAACAGCCCTTTCAGTCGAGCTTGGGGGCAAAGCTGTTTCTATTCAAGTGGAAGTAGTATACACCCCGTTAGATTACAACCTCCTTCTAGGAAGAAATTAGTTTTATGCCATGACTGCAGTCGCTTCGACGGTATTCCAAACTGTCCAATTTCCACATCTAGGGAGAATTGTCACCATTAACAAGCTTTATTTCTGTACGCTGGATGTTACTACCTCTATGGCTAATAACATCCCTATGTTAGGCCAGTCCCCTCCTCCTTACCAGTCGATTGGGGTAGGCATGTTGAAGGATTCATCCCTTATGGGGATTTTTCCGTCCACTACTCTTAACACAGACACAGCAACAGTAAATATGATTTTGTCATCTGATTTGATCCAAAAGGCAAACAAATTGTTGAGTCCACCTTGTTAATTCTGCATGAAGAAATGTACAACGTTATTCAAACCCTTTCCGATGACCACACTGATGAACTTCATCTGGTGGCTTTGGACCCTTACCACCTTCCCTATTGGTTAGAACCCTCTCTTCCTATTCTGTATTATCTCTCCGAGACTTTTCCTTCCGATGAGTCCATTATGGAGATCATGAGTATGAATGAGCCTATCTGGGAGGATCACCATCATAGATCTTCGTTCCTCCCCAACACCAGTTCGGTAGACCATGACTTTGCATCCCTTTTTTCCATTGATATTGTCAACACACCTCAAAATCCTATATTGTTGCAAGACATAGATTCTGAAGGAAACCTATGCAACATTACTCAAACAAATTCAATTGACATATCAGCCATGTCTAGTACCCTTGATCATGTTCATGTTGGGTAGAACTTCTCGGCAGAAGAATTTGAAGCATACAGGGCACTTTTCAAAGAATTCTGTGATATTTTTTCCTGGTCTTATGAAGAAATGCTGGGGATAGACCCATCCATTGTGGTCCATGAAATAAAAACCTATCCCACTACTAAACTTGTTAGGAAAAAAATAAGGCAAGTCCATCCACGAAAATCCGTAGCTATCAAAGATGAAATAGAGAAACTTCTCAAAGCAGGGTTTATTTATCCCATACCCCTGACAGAATGGGTATCGAACGTCGTCCCTATCAATAAAAAGCAGGGCACTATTAGAGTCTATATTGATTTCAAAGATTTGAACAAAGCTTGTCCCAAAGACAACTTTCCCACTCCGCATATCGACCAGATTATAGACAACTGTAACGGAAGTGTCAAATTCTCATTTATGGATGGATTTTCAAGTTATAATCAGATTGATATTTTACCCACCGATCGGCACAACACAACATTCATTTTCCCATGGGGAACCTTTGCATATAATAAGTTACCATTTGGCCTACAAAAAACTGGAGCCACTTTCCAATGCGCTATGTCCTATGCGTTTCAGGATATAAAACATATTGTTGAACCGTACCTTAACGACCTCCCTGCTCATTCACAACGACGGGAGGACCACCCTGGTCATCTTAGAGAAATTTTCCTGGGATGTTGTCATTATAATATATGGCGCAATCCTCATAAATGTCTTTTCTACGTTGAGACGGGATGCCTGTTAGGTTTTGTGGTTTCTAAGGATGGCATCTGGATAGATCCATTGAAAATTGCCACTATTTTAGCTCTACCATCCCCAACCAACCTCCTAGAACTCCAAAGTTTGCAAGGGAAGGAAAACTTTCTCTGCCATTTTGTGTGCAATTTTGCAGAGAAAACACACAGTTATATGCATCTTCTTAAGAAGGACACTCCGTTCTATTGGGATGACCAAGCACAATGAGCCTTTGATAATATCAAACACACTCTGACTCATTCACTCGTGATACACCCCCCATATTATTCAAAGGACTTTATCTTATATATTGTTGTCTCCACTACTACCATTGCTATGGCTTTGGTGCAGGAAAATCCCGACGGTTAGGAGCACGTGATCTACTATGCTAGTAAGAATATTATGGATTCTGAAACTCAATATTCATGCATGGAGAAATTAGCACTGGCCACAGTCATTACTGTTCAAAAATTTTGTCACTACATTTTGTTCTGCACAACCACCGTATTGGTAGACCAGAACCCTATGTATTACATCCTAACTCATCAGGTGCTTGGGGGCAAGTACTCTCGGTGGATAGTCATACTACAAGAGTTTGATCTGGAATTTGCCAAAGCCACATCAAAGAAATCCTTGGTCTTTGTCGAGCTCATGTGTGATATTCCTTGTGCTTCAATGAAATCTGAGCCCAGTGATTCATTTCCAAATGAATTCCTATTCTTGATAAGCACTACTGACCCATGGTATGGAGATTTGTTCATTTATCTCCAAACACAAAGATTTCAGCCAAATCTATCCCGTGACAATCGCCGCCATATCCGTCACCACGCAAAATACTACCTCATCTTGAATGACACTTTGTATAGACATGGTATTGATTCCATTCTTTGGTGATGCCTTACCCACAAGGAAGATGAACAAGTGTTGAATGATTCCCACTCTGGAGCATGTGGCGGTCATTTATCTGGGATGGCTACAACCCAAAAAAATCCTTCGCGCTAGCTATTTCTGGCCTTCATTCTTTAAAGATTGTCACGAGGCTATTAAGAAATGCCCACCCTGTCAACATTTTTATCCGAAAAAGCACACTCATCCTACTCCGCTACACCCCGTCATTGTCGTTGGCCCTTTTTCGAAATGGGGGATTGATTATATGCATTGTAAGCCTACCTCAGCCTGGGGGCATGGTTACATCATTGTAGCCATTGACTATTTTACAAAGTGGGTTGAGGCCATGCCTACATATGCAGAAGACGGTAAGACTGCCGCTCTCTTCCTGTTCAATCATGTGATAGCAAGATTCAGAGTCCCGCAGGCCATAGTTACTAATCACGGATCACATTTCCATAATCAAATGATGGAGGAACTAAGTGCCAAGCTAGGTTTTCGTTATGAAAACTCTACGCCCTATTATCTGCAAGCTAATGGTCAGGTCGAGGCCATTAACAAAGTTGATGCTTCATCGGATGGTTGGAGACCTTAAATCCAACTGGTACCACATCCTTTTCTCCACTCTTTGGGCTTACAGGACTTCGGTGAAAACAACTACTGGTTTCACATGTTTTCAGCTTGTCTATGGACTCGAAGTTGTCTTGCCGATTCAATGTCAAATTCCATCCTTGAAACTTGTCGTCGAACTTCTCCCAGACACTTCCGCAGAGGAAGAGAGATTTTTATACTTGAACAACCTTGATGAAACTAGGAGAGATGCTGCCTTGGCTAATGAGGCACACAAGAAATGCGTCAAGGCACAATATGATAAGTCTGTCCAACCTCGTTCCTTTAACGAGGGTGACCTAGTTTTGACTTATGATCATAGATATGACAAACTAGGTGTTAAGTCAGTGATTTGTTTCTTCAAATTTTGTTTGATTTGCATTTTTATTTCAAGTTACTCATTTTCTTTAGTTTGATTATTTGCTTCTTTTAGGAGAATTTTTGGTTGTTGAGTGAAATTTTGAACTTGGCCTTTATATTTTTGCTTTATTTTTTCATCCTTTACATTTTGAAGAGGTTTTTTAAAGTCATTATATCAAATAATGGATTCACAAATCATATTCTGAGCTTAGTCATTACTCAAACAGTTTTAAAACTTCATGCAAAATGACAAAAAGTTGTAAAACAACGATAAAATAATGTTAATGATATTCTTGTAGTGCAAGTGGAAAAAAATAATGAAGGAGTGCTACAAGAATATCGTGACTCTCAATTTCTCTGATTTTTTAGCAAAAATTTGGCATGTTTTCGAATGATGAGTGACTAATCACGTGTTTTGGAGAGTTTGCTACGTGCTGTCTCAGGAATCATCATGAGAATAGGTGGTTTCATAACGTGAAGAAGAGCCTGGTCATCATGAATTATAAAGCATCTTATCACGACAGATGGTCGGTTAAATCAAGCTTAATCTGAGGAGAGTTACTTCTTATCTCTTTCCCAAAGCTGAGCAGTTAATGGAATGACGATGCCTGCCTAAAAACACGAAGATTGCAGTTGCAAAGCTTAGTGGAGGTTTTCATAGTCGCACAGAAAACTAGGGCTTCTTCATCTTGACACCTAGAGTTAAATTGGACCCTGAACGACACCTGTATCTTTCAGGATGGTACTCAAACAGCATGAAGAGTGGTTCAAAGTATCTATAGTCGATCAATTAAAAGGTATTCCACGATAAGCCTATATAACTGAAAATTTGGGGCTTTTTCGGTGGAGTTCGTTCTGTCAAAATTGATCGAGGGAAATGTTAAATTGTGCTTTTAAATGAAATTTTGGCAAAAGAAATAACTGCCTAAGACATTCTGAGATGCTCTGCTGAGTGGAGGACTAAAAAATAGCCTCTATATTGAACTATCCATTTGTTGAGGTTTGAAAGAGGCTGGGTTGAAAACTGTGAATGTTATAGTACTTAAACTTCACAAAAATATCTGATATTTATACACAATGAGACAAATGTGTTGAATGGCTAAGATTACAGGGAGACCTAATTCTGTTAGGTGTTGAAACCTACTATTTTTTGGAAGCAAACAGACGCTGCAAGGAGCTGAAGGCTTGAGAGTAGATGCAGACCTACTGTCCTTTTTATACTAAAATTACTGAGAGCAGAAAGTGACTAAAGTTTAAGATGGTTTATGCTTCATATATCTTATCATCCAACATATAAACAATTTTCATTTAGTCTTAAAAGTTGGCAGCTGAGATCCTTCATGTAAAACTCTTTTTGTGCAGAGATGGTTCGTAAATGATTCTGGCAGGTTATGGGTACTAATACACAGGTTTATTATGCATACTGGAGATGGTTATCTACTTGAACAAACAAATTGATTGATAACTAGGGTTCATAATCAGTTGCAGTGAAGAGTATGGAATACTTCAAATGATCTAAGTCTCTTATACTTGTGATAAAACCCAGCATGTATTAATAAAACAAAAGGAGCAGTCAGAGAAGATTAAGGAGAGCTGTTTTTGAAACTTGAGAGATTTAAAAAAGAAACATCACCTGTCAGGTTATCAATTGAACCCTAGAAGCCATACAGTTCCATCTTTTGAAGACAAATGGGTAAGAGTGACAAGATAAATAGAGCTGAGCCTACTGATGTAGGTTGGATTGAAAAGTTCCCTGGGTGTGTTGAACTATTTCAACAGGCTGGTTGGATGGAATTTTCAAGAAGATAGATGGGTATAATACTGAAGTTTCTTATAAGTTTGCACAATGCTTTAAAAATGACATGGTGACCTTTGACACTCTTAAGTTCAGACTAACAGTGGAGCTAATTGCAGAAGCTATAGGGATTAAGAATGAAGGTGCACTATGGTTTAAGAAACTGCCCTTTACCTTTGATCCTCAGAGATATCTATTACCAAATGTCACCCCAGATTGGAGTAAAGGCATCCTTATTCAAAATTTCAGAAAGGAATGGATAGAACCAATCATAATTTTGCAGAGTTATATTACTTGCGAGGGCAGGTATGCTTATGTTTTTAAGTACCACTTCAGATTTCTGTAACATATGGTGGGGGTGTCCATGATGAGCCTTCCATTCTTCTTATTCAAACTCTTGCATAAAATGTCTAACAGGGTCAAAGGGCATATGGACCATTCTTCTCAGTCCATATTTCATCATGGGCTAATTAAGTTGATTATTAGCACTATTTTGCAGCATGAAGGAAAGACCTGGGATTTTTTCATCTTTTGGTCTGGATTTCAAAACAAATAGGAGAATCAGCAGCCTAAAAAACAAGCAGACAAAGGGAAGGTACTGATGAGAAAATTAGGTCAGAAAGCTAAAATTGAAGACAAGGAAGAGGTCAAAGTTGAGAAGGCAGCAGAGCATGTGGAGGTTGACAGTAAACCCAAAGTGTTTTCAGCTGGTATTGCAGGCAAGTATTCATTATTTTCAGAGGATAAATTGCAGCCTAGGCAGCAGTTGATACCAGCAGAGGTTTCCAAGGAAGTTAAAGCTGTAGTTACAAAAGAGGTTGCTGCACCTAAGGAGGAGTTTCAGACCCAGCAGAGAAGTCCACTCACCATTCTCTCAGATGATGAGGGATATTTATTAGAAGAAGATCAGCCTATTACTAAAACTGAAGATAGGGCTGAAACCTGCAGAGCATTCTCCACTTCAGAAATCAAAACAGTCAAACCTAATAAGAAGAAGAAAAGGATTGAAGTGATAGCCCCATATGGGAGGCCTAAAACCAGGCCAATGAATAAGCTAAGATGGAATATGAAGAAACTGCTCAATCCTAAATTGAATTCCAAGCAAGTGACTGTCCTGAATGATATTTCCTCAGGTGAAGAACCAGAATTTGACACAATGAACATTAAAAGCAAGGGAAAAACAGTTGCCAAAGCTTCCTCTTCTCATCCTGTAAAAGTAAAAGGATCATCACAGTCAGTAAAGGAGTTAAGGCAGCCCGAGTCTGAATTGTTTGCCATATTTCTTGAAATAAGAAATGAACTTTTAAAGCAATAGCAGAAAGAAAAAGCTGAAGTACCTCCTGTTGAAGATCAGGAATGGGAAGATGAAGATGAACTTATACTTAGGCAAGCAGGTATTCTGAAAGACCCTAATATTCCTGTTGTTTCCACAAAATTGTTAAATAAGGATGCAGACATTTTTAAGAGGTTTGACATACCTGAGATGCCCAGTTATGAACAAGAGATCATGACAGGAAGGTCAGTTGATTCAGATAAAGAAAACTTGTAGAAAATTATTAAGCAGTACAAACAGCAGATGAACTATATGCAAGAGATCAATGAGGGGTTGATGATGGCTAACAGAAGGCTTAGAGAAGATCTTCAGGACGTCAATGACCATTGTCAGGAGCTGATAGTAATATCTAAAGAGGATCTAAAGAGAAAAAGAACCACTGACTTGTACTGTACAGAGTTGGAGAAGATAGTCAAGGACTTGCAGCAGAGAAATGAGGAGCTCACCAAGAAGATAACTAACATGGAGCAGGAGAAAAGGCGAGCTAAGAAGAAAGCTCAAGCATTAGATGGCATTTATTTGCTAGCTAAGGCAGCAAAGGACTTATGAGTCAGTTTTTGAATCAGTTTCCTGTTATCTCTTTTTGAGAAACATACTAGTTAGTGTTTACTATTTTTAGAAAATATCATGTTTTGTAATATTGTACTTTTTACTTTATCTCATCGAGTGGATGAAAGGCAGTTAGGGTTAGATCCCTAACTGATTTTGTAAAGAACAGTATTTATAGAGGTTAGAAAGTCATTGAGAGGGTTCGATTTTTGGGATAGCTTCAGGAGGTCTGCAGACTTGTTCATGAGTTCAGACTTGTTCATGAGTTAAGTATCAAAACTCTTGTATGCATTTGATGATAAAATTATGAGATATATGACACTTTTCACCCTTCAGTTCTGTGTTGGCTTCATTGTTCAGCTTGTTTAGTTGCTTAAAGGATATATTCATTATTGGTTTATGTTTATATGCTAGTGATGCTTGTCTTTTATGAATGAACTTCAATATTGTGCTCTATTGGATCTGGTTGAATATATTATGCATCTTTGTCTTCTTTTGTTTATGATTCAGTTATTACTTTGCTCATGAGTGTATTCCTTGTCCTTCCCCAAAGTTTATAACCAATAAAATACATCAGAAACCCTAAACCTAGTTTGTTTTATGGAGTTTTATTTGAGATTGTGTTGGCTTGTTTCTTTGGCCTTGGAAACAATTTCTGGCACAAACATCTTTGGCGCCATTGCCGGGGAACGAAGTTGAAGACATATTTTCCCTGGGATACTTATCAATCTTTCTGGTTTAGGAGGTGGACTTAAACCAGCACTTTTTGAAGGCTATTGTTCACAAAGTTGTCACAATGGCTTCTAGAGGAGTGGGAACTAGAAATAGACCTACTTCACCCTTGCAGTTGGGTGTGACAGACCCTGAACAGATATTGAGGACAGCAAGAAAGCTTAAAAGATCACAGTCATTACCCTCTTTATCTGACCCTGAGCAGTTAAAGGAATCATTAGCTTCATCTGTGGCAAAGAAAGAAGAAGAAATTTCACCTTGGGTAAAACCAACCATTCCTGATAGCAGTTTCCAAATCTTTACCAATCCTCAATCTTTTATAAAATCCAAAGCTGCCTCCCCTGGTAAAATACCTCTTTTTCAGTTGAAATTAGGTAAAATCTCTTTCAAATCAAATTATAGTCAAGCTTCCTCATCTTCAAAACCAGTTAGTCCAAAAATGGCAGCTCAAAACCCTCCCATAGACATGATGGACCGGATGGTTGCAGCCAGGTATGCACCATTAGTCTTACCTCAGCCTTTACATGCATTGCCTGGAGGTGATTACCAAAAGTATATGCCTAGGTTCAATGGACAGGGGGAAACCACTACTGAATAACATTGGGAGGATTTCCTAAGTTATACTGACAATCAAAACATTGAGGTCAAAGATGTATGGATGAGGGTATTCGTTCAGAGCCTTGATGGGGATGTAAGGAAATGGTTCAGAGAGTTGCCTGCCAACTCAATCACTATAATTGAAGAGCTCCGTGATCTCTTCATGAGGAAATGGGGAGACACAAAAGACCACACCTACTATATAACTGATTTTGGAGCTCTCAAAAGGAAAAAAGAGGAGACTGTTGCAGATTTTTCCAAAAGGTTTAACAAAATGTATAGTAGGATTCCAGCAGAAATTAAGCCTACTGAAACATCAACTAAACTTACCTATGCAAATGCCTTTGATCATGAGTTTTCTTTATTACTTAGAGAAAGGAGACCTATCACCTTGCTGAACATGCAAGATGCAGCATTGGAGGTAGAGTCCAATTTATTGGATTCAAACAGACTTAAGAAAGAAACAGCCCAGCTGCTTTATGATAAAAAAGGAAAGAAGGAAGCAACTTCAGGAAGTTCTACTCCTCATTCTGCTGAAGCCAAGATTGATGAAATGGCTAAGTTGGTGAAGATTCTCACTGCAAAATTGAATAAATTAGAGCTTGAAAAGAATTTTGGCAAACCTGCTCCAGAAGTTGAACGAAATCCAAACAATTAGAATCAGTTCAGAAGGCAATTTGCTCCTCGTTTTATGCCTAGGGAGCAAAGGAACAATGATATCTAGCGAGAAAGAAGAGAAAATGAAGACCAAAAAGTGCCACTACCTCTTCAGAACAATGTGGCAGATGAGGAAGAAGTTGATGAAGAGCTGCTTTTTGAAGAAACTGACCAAGATATGAATCATTTTGGAGAAGGATTATCTGAAGGTTTTGTTACTGAGGAAGATTTCCTGAATTCAGAATATTATGATGCTGACATTTTTGAAACTAAAGATGATCTAGGCTTGGCAAATACTGCTATAACTGCTGTTGTTCATCAAAATGAACCTAAGAAGACTATAAATCTCAGATCAGGCCCAAGACAGGTGGTCCAAGCCCAGAAGAAGAGAGCAACTTTTCCTGCTGCAACTGCTCCTGCTAAACAGACAGCTGATCCTATTTCAGAAAAGAAGCAAGCTGCAGAAAAATTAAAGAAAACAATAGAAGTTGAAGAGGTAAATAAATCTGTCCAGAATTTCAGTTTGGAGAATGAATTAGGAAAGTTAAAGATTCCTGTACCTTTAACTGAACTGATAAGAAATCCTTCATATAAGGAATCAGTCATTAAAATGCTTAATCCAACTAGCAATCAGCCTGTCTCTGACATAGTTAATTTGCAAGAGGAGAGTCCTAAGATTTTCATTGGATCAACATTGGCTGAGAAGACTGAAAATGAAACAAGAGCTTCACCTCCTTTCTATATCACTTTGATAGTGCATGAACAGATGATACACAACTGTTTACTAGATTCAGGAGCATCCCACAACTTGATGCCAAAGGTTGTTATGGAAGCTCTGGGCCTGAGTATTACCAAACCATATCATGATTTGTATGCCTTTGATTCCAGAGCAGTGAAATGTTTAGGAGTAATTAAATATATGGTTGTCAGTCTGGCTCAGTTGCCCATGAAAAGTGTGATAATGGACGTTGTGGTAGCTGACATTACACCAAAGTTTGGCTTACTTCTTTCTAGGTCATGGGCAAAGAAGGTTGGAGGAACCTTACAAATGGACCTGTCATATGCCACCATACCTGTGTTTGGTGGAGAAAATAGAAGGTTGTACAGAGAATTGCAATTTTCTTATATAGTAACAGATGATAAAAACCCCACAAATCACCCATTGTACTCTGTTGATAAAGACCTTGGTACGTGCATGTTGCATTTCAGTGACGAGGATAATTCTGCTGGTCTATTACAAGTGGAAAAAGAGCAGCCAGTAAAACACAGCAGAGAAGAAGAAGATCAGCTATGGGAATTGTACTTTGATGGATCTTCTTGTAAAGAAGGTGCTGGTGCTGGAGTTCTTCTTATATCTCCTCGAGGTGAAACAATAAAGCTAATGTACAAACTTGAGTTTATTACTACAAGTAACACTACTGAATATGAAGCTTTACTGTTGGGATTAAAAGCTGCCAAAGACTTGGGCATTCAACAAATTTCTGCATATGGTGACTCCGAATTGGTTGTTCAGCAGGTGAAGAGCAACTATCAAGTGAAGCAGGGTTTGCTGAAAGTCTATTGGAATGAGGTATGGGATATGCTTGAAAATTGTTTTATAGCATTTAACATCACTCATATTCCAAGGAATCACAATGAGACTGCAGATTCTTTGGCCTTGGCTGCCACACACTTCAGAATCCCTAAGACCACTAAGTTAAGGTATCCCATAGAGGTGAGGTATAGATCCTGTGTACCTGATAATGTGAAGCAATGGAAAGTGTTTGAGGATGACATTGAGATCAAAAGGTTCTTAGAGCTTACTGAAGAGTTTTCAAATTCCTTGATTGATGAGGATGAGGATGAAGAAGATGGACAGGTATATGAGTTTGCTGAAGATGAGATTGCGGGACATAAAATTATTGAGCTAAAGAGCAACTTCATTCCTAAAGGTTTGGTACCTCTGGAAATAATATTTACAAAAGAGGACACACCCTCAAATCCTGTTGTTCAGTCTTCAGAAGAAAATGTGATAGATTGTAATATTGGTTAAGCTGAACATCCTAGAATGGTCAAAATTTCTAAATCATTGACAGCTGAACAAAGAAATAGGTATATCAAGCTGTTAAAAGAGCATATAGATGTTTTTGCATGGTCTTATGAGGAACTAAGAACTTATGATACAGGAATCATACAGCATAAGGTGCCTTTAAAACCAAATGTCAAACCTTTTCGTCAGAAACTAGGGAGGATTAATCCAGCTTTATTCCCTGTAATTGAAAAAGAAGTGAAAAAACTGTTGGATGAAAAGATAATAGTGCCTCTCAGGTATTCTTCCTGGGTTTCTAATTTGGTTCCTGTCAGGAAAAAGAATGGGGAGATCAGATTATGTGTTGACTTCAGAAATCTGAATAGATCATCACTAAAAGATAACTATCCTCTTCCTAAGATTGAACAAGTATTGCAGCAGGTGGTTGGGGCACAGAGGATTTCTATGGCGGATGGTTTCTCAGGGTACAATCAGATTGCAATGCACCCTGATGATAAGGAGAAGACAACCTTTACAACTCCCTGGGGGACATTTATGTATGACAAGATGCCCTTTGGCTTGATGAATGCTGGAGCAACCTTTCAGAGAGCAATGGACATTGCCTTTGTGGGAGAAAAAGATAAGTTTGTGGTTATCTATCTGGATGATATTACCGTTTTCTCGCAGTCAGATGATGAGCATTTGAAGCATTTGAGGCAGACCTTCCTGAAATGCAGAAAATTTGGTCTCTCTCTAAATCCAAAGAAGTCACATTTTGTTGTGCAAGAGGGTAAACTACTTGGTCACTTGGTGTCTGCTGATGGCATCAGAATAGATCCTGAAAGAGTCAAAGCTATATTGAAGATTAGTTTACCTTGGAGTAAAAAAGATGTTCAATCATTCATTGGAAAAATCAATTTTCTGCATTGGTTTATACCCAACTTTGCTGAAACCATTAAACAGATCACAGCCATGCTAAAGAAGGATCAAGAAGTCAGATGGACTTCTGAGGCAAAGGCTGCATTTGAGAAAATTAAAGTAGCTCTTACTGAAGCACTGGTACTAGTAAGTCCTGATTTTACCAAAGAATTCCTTACTTTCTCATTTGCATCAGAAGACACAATTGTAGCTGTCTTACTTCAGAAGAATAAAGAAGGATTGGAACAGCCTATTGCCTTCTTCAGTAAAACTCTTAGAGATTCTGAGCTGAAGTACAGTATATTGGAAAAGCAAGCTTATGCTCTGGTAAAGGCTTTGAAATTTTTTTAGAATTTATGTCCTGCATTCAAAATTTATTTCATTTGTTCCAAATTCTGCTGTAAAAGATGTCTTAACACAGCTTGATAGTGAAGGGAAAAGAGGCAAGTGGATTGCAAAGATTGTGGAGTATGATGTTGAGATCAGACCTACCAAGCTTGTCAAGGGACAAGGTTTAGCCAAGCTGCTGGCTGAATCAAACTGTCAGGCACTGGGATTGCATGTCATGGCTGAAGAATCAGTTCCTGAAGAAGATCAAGCAATACTGGAAAAAGAGAAAATCATGGAATACTATTCATCATCAGAATGGTATGCAGACATTGTTCATTTTCTGTTATTTTTGCAATATCCCGAGCATATGGATAGGAAGGCTACTAGATCTTTAAAACTTAAAGCTACTAAGTACTATTTAATGGAAGAGCAATTATTCTGGAAGGACCCAGGAGGTATTCTGCTTAGATGTTTGGACAAATCAGAGATTGAAGGAGTGATTACTGAATCTCATGAGGGTGCTTGTGGAGGACACAAGTATTGGAAAACTACAACTTACAGAATTCTTAGGGATGGATATTGTTGGCCTTCCTTGTTTGCAGATGTTTATCAGCAGGTAAGGACCTGTGTTCCTTGTCAGAAGTTTGCTGGAAAACAGAAATTGTTGTCTTTGCCTCTGAAACCCATTGCAGTCAATGCTCCTTTCCAGCAATGGGGTCTGGATTTTATTGGAGAAATAAATCCAGCTTCCTCAGGGCAACATCATTGGATCCTGACCGCAACAGACTTCTTCACAAAATGGGTGGAAGCCATTCCTACTAGGAATGCTACAGACAAGGTAATCATGGATTTCATTGAGGAAAATATCTTGAGTAGGTTTGGTTGTCCTCAGAAGTTAGTGACAGATAATGCTAAGGCCTTCAAGTCTAAGGCAATGGTAGCATTTTGTGAGAAGAATGGCATTATGTTGAAGCATTCAACTCCTTATTACCCCCAGGGTAATGGCTTGGCTGAATCCTCTAATAAGAACATCATTCAGAGTATCAAGAAGCTGCTCAAGCATAACAAAAGATCATGGGATGCAATGCTGAAGTATGCATTATGGGCAGATAGGATCAGAGTGAAACAAGCAGTTGGGACTTCTCCATTTCAGTTAGTTTATGGTACAGAGGCGGTTTTCCCTGTTCAATTGGGAATCCCAGTGATGGAGTTTCTCCAGAATTCTCAGGAGGAACCAAATGACATGCAAAGAAGAATTTTTGAAATGATTGAGTTGCAGCAGAGCAGGGAAAAGGTAGATGAAAAAGCACAGTTGTACAGATCTAAGATAAAAAGAAGGTTTGATAGGAACAACAAAGAAAATACTTTCTCAGTCAGTGATATGGTTCTAAGGTGGGATGCAAGGAAGGAGCAAAAGGGTAAACATGGTAAGTTTGACAATCTCTGGTTTGGCCTTTTTCTAGTGTCAAAGGTTTTAGAGAACAATACTTCTATCTTGCAGTCCTTGGAAGGTGAGGAGTTGTCCAGCCCTGTTAATGGGCGATTCCTCAAGCATTTCTACAGTTTATAAGAGCATTTTCACTTTTCATTATACATACCGGTGTGAGTGAAGCATAATAAGACTCCATAGCCCAATGGAAGTTTTGCAGACATGTAGATAAGATAGCAGACATAAGGCACTGGTCTACAGGTTCTTGAAGCCTCGCAGGGAGGTCTTCATCCTACAGCTGGAGCCAGATGTTAAGTCAGTGATTTGTTTCTTCAAATTTTGTTTGATTTGCATTTTTATTTCAAGTTACTCATTTTATTTAGTTTGATTATTTGCTTCTTTTAGGAGAATTTTTGGTTGTTAAGTGAAATTTTGAACTTGGCCTTTATATTTTTGCTTTATTTTTCCATCCTTTACATTTTGAAGGGGTTTTTTAAAGTCATTATATCAAATAATGGATTCACAAATCATATTCTGAGCTTAGTCATTACTCAAACAGCTTTAGAACTTCATGCAAAATGACAAAAAGTTGTAAACCAACGATAAAATAGCGTTAATGATATTCTTGTAGCGCAAGTGGAAAAAAATAATGAAGGAGCGCTACAAGAATATCGCGACTCTCAATTTCTCTGATTTTTTAGCAAAAATTTGGCATGTTTTCGAATGATGAGTGACTAATCACGTGTTTTGGAGAGTTTGCTACGTGCTGTCTCAGGAATCATCATGAGAATAGGTGGTTTCATAACATGAAGAAGAGCCTGGTCATCATGAATTATAAAGAAGCTTATCACGATAGATGGTCGGTTAAATCAAGTTTAATCTGAGGAGAGTTACTTCTTATCTCTTTCCCAAAGCTGAGCAGTTAATGGAATGACGGTGCCTTCCTAAAAACATGAACATTGCAGTTGCAAAGCTTAGTGGAGGTTTTCATAGTCGCACAAAAAACTAGGGCTTCTTCATCTTGACACCTGGAGTTAAATTGGACCTTGAACGACACCTGTATCTTTCAGGACGGTACTCAAATAGCATGAAGAGTGGTTCAAAGTATCTACAGTCGATCAACTAAAAGGTATTCCACGATAAGCCTACATAACTGAAAATTTGGGGCTTTTTCGGTGGAGTTCATTCTGTCAAAATTGATCGAGGGAAATGTTAAATTGTGCTTTTAAATGAAATTTTGGCCAAAGAAATAACTGCCTAAGACATTTTGAGATGCTCTGCTGAGTGGAGGACTGAAAAATAGCCTCTATATTGAACTATCCATTTGTTGAGGTTTGAAAGAGGCTGGGTTGAAAACTGTGAATGTTATAGTACTTAGAATTCACAAAAAGATCTGATATTTATACACAGTGAGACAAATGCGTTGAATGGATAAGATTACAGGGAGACCTAATTCTGTTAGGTGTTGAAACCTACTATTTTCTGGAAGCAAACAGACGCTACAAGGAGCTGAAGGCGTGAGAGTAGATGAAGACCTACTGTCCTTTTTACACTAAAATTACTGAGAGCAGAAAGTGACTAAAGTTTAAGATGGTTTATGCTTCATATATCTTATCATCCAACATATAAACAGTTTTCATTTAGTCTTAAAAGTTGGCAGCTGAGATCCTTCATGTAAAACTCTTTTTGTGCAGAGATGGTTCGTAAATGATTCTGGCAGGTTATGGGTACTAATACACAGGTTTATTATGCATACTGGAGATGGTTATCTACTTGAACAAACAAATTGATTGATAACTAGGGTTCATAATCAGTTGCAGTGAAGAGTCTGGAATACTTCAAATGATCTAAGTCTCTTATACTTGTGATGAAACCCAGCCTGTATTAATAAAACAAAAGGAGCAGTCAGAGAAGATTAAGGAGAGCTGTTTTTGAAACCTGAGAGTTTTAAAAAAGAAACATCACCTGTCAGGTTATCAATTGAACCCTAGAAGCCATACATTTCCAGCTTTTGAAGACAAATGGGTAAGAGTGGCAAGATAAATAGAGTTGAGCCTACTGATGTAGGTTGGATTGAAAAGTTCCCTGGGTGTGTTGAACTATTTCAACAGGCTGGTTGGATGGATTTTTCAAGAAGATAGATGGGTATAATATTGGAGTTTCTTATAAGTTTGCACAATGCTTTAAAAATGACATGGTGACCTTTGACACTCTTAAGCTCAGGCTGACAGTGGAGCTGATTGCAGAAGCTACAAGGATTAAGAATGAAGGTGAACTATGGTTTAAGAAACTGCCCTTTATCTTTGATCCTCAGAGATATCTATTACCAAATGTCACCCCAGACCGGAGTAAAGGCATCCTTATTCAAAATTTTAGAAAGCATTGGATAGAACCAATCAGAATTTTGCAGAGTTATATTACTTGCGAGGGTGGGTATGCTTATGTTTTTAAGTACCACTTCAGATTTCTGCAACATATGGTGGGGGTGTCCAAGATGAGCCTTCCATTCTTCTTATTAAAAAGCTTGCAGAAAATGTCTAACAGGGTCAAAGGGCATATGGACCATTCTTCTCAGTCCATCTTTCATCATGGGCTAATTAAGTTGATTATTAGCACTGTTTTGCAGCATGAAGGAAAGACCTCGTATTTTTTCATCTTTTGGTATAGCTTTCAAAACAAATAGGAGAATCAGCAGCCTAAAAAACAAGCAGACAAAGGGAAGGTACTGATGAGAAAATTAGGTCAGAAAGCTAAACTTGAAGACAAGGAAGAGGTCAAAGTTGAGAAGGCAGCAGAGCATGTGGATGTTGACAGTAAACCCAAAGTGTTTTCAGCTGGTATTACAGGCAAGTATTCATTGTTTTCAGAGGATAAATTGCATCCTAGGTAGCAGTTGATACCAGCAGAGGTTTCCAAGGAAGTTAAAGCTGTAGTTACAGAAGAGGTTGCTGCACCTAAGGAGGAGTTTCAGACCCAGCAGAGAAGTCCACTCACCATTCTCTCAGATGATGAGGGATATTTATTAGAAGAAGATCAGCCTATTACTAAAACTGAATATAGGGCTGAAACCTGCAGAGCATTCTCCACTTCAGAAATCAAAACAGTCAAACCTAATAAGAAGAAGAAAAGGATTGAAGTGATAGCCCCATATGGGAGGCCTAAAACCAGGCCAGCGAATAAGCTAAGATGGAATATGAAGAAACTGCTCAATCCTAAATTGAATTCCAAGCACGTGACTGTCCTGAATGATATTTCCTCAGGTGAAGAACCAGAATTTGACACAATGAACATTAAAAGCAAGGGAAAAATAGTTGCCAAAGATTCCTCTTCTCATCCTGCAAAAGTAAAAGGATCATCACAGTCAGTAAAGCAGTTAAGGCAGCCCGAGTTTGAATTGTTTGCCATATTTCTTGAAATAAGAAATGAACTTTTAAAGCAACAACAGAAAGAAAAAGCTGAAGTACCTCCTGTTGAAGATCAGGAATGGGAAGATGAAGATGAACTTATACTTAGGAAAGCAGGTATTCTGAAAGACCCTAATATTCCTATTGTTTCCACAAACTTGTTAAATAAGGATGCAGACATTTTTAAGAGGTTTGACATACCTGAGATGCCCTGTTATGAACAAGAGATCATGACAGGAAGGTCAGTTGATTCAGATAAAGAAAACTTGCAGAAAATTATTAAGCAGTACAAACAACAGATGAACTATATGCAAGAGATCAATGAGGGGTTGATGATGGCTAACAGAAGGCTTAGAGAAGATCTTCAGGACGTCAATGACCATTGTCAGGAGCTGACAGCAGTATCTAAAGAGGTTCTAAAGAGAAAAAGAACCACTGACTTGCACTGTATAGAGTTGGAGAAGACAGTCAAGGACTTGCAGCAGAGAAATGAGGAGCTCACCAAGAAGATAAGTGACATGGAGTAGGAGCAAAGGCGAGCTAAGAAGAAATCTCAAGCATTAGATGGCATTTCTTTGCTAGCTGAGGCAGCAAAGGACTTATGAGTCAGTTTTTGAATCAGTTTTCTGTTATCTCTTTTTGAGAAACATACTAGTTAGTGTTTACTATTTTTAGAAAATATCATGTTTTGTAATATTGTACTTTTTACTTTATCTCATCGAGTGGATGAAAGGCAGTTAGGGTTAGATCCCTAACTGATTTTGTAAAGAACAGTATTTATAGAGGTTAGAAAGTCATTGAGAGGGTTCAATTTTTGGGATAGCTTCAGGAGGTCTGCAGACTTGTTCATGAGTTCAGACTTGTTCATGAGTTAAGTATCAAAACTCTTGTATGCATTTGATGATAAAATTATGAGATATATGACACTTTTCACCCTTCAGTTCTGTGTTGGCTTCATTGTTCAGCTTGTTTAGTTGCTTAAATGATATATTCGTTACTGGTTTATGTTTATATGCTAGTGATGCTTGTCTTTTATGAATGAACTTCAATATTGTGTTCTGTTGGATCTAGTTGAATATATTATGCATATTTGTCTTCTTTTGTTTATGATTCAGTTATTACTTTTCTCATGAGTGTATTCCATGTCCTTCCCCAAAGTTTATAACCAAGAAAATACATCAAAAAACCTAAACCTAGTTTGTTTTATTGAGTTTTATTTGAGATTGTGTTGGCTTGTTTCTTTGGCCTTGGAAAGAATTTCTGGCACAAACACTAGGGAAAGGAAAGTTCGAATCCATGTGGTACAGTCCTTTCATTATTTCCAAAGTTTTAGAGAAAGGGGCCTACGAGCTCGTGGACTATGATGGAATCCCCTTAGGAAAACCTCGCAATGGGTTGTACTTGAAGAGGTACTATGCCTAGATCTCTCTTGGATAATATCTTGTATATATGTATATTACTTGACTTTCAATGTGCTTAAGTATTTTCAATATGGTTTTGAGTTTAGTGTCTGCATCTGTTTATGACATGTTTTGGTCGTGTAGAATAGATGGCTTTCTACGGCTTTGTTGATGGTGCTTTCCACCACACCTTGAATCTTGCCTCAGCTGCTTGGGTTCTGTATTCCCTGGCTTATGATTTGGTCAGTTCAGGAGCAGTTTGTATTGGTCCCACTACCAACAATATCACTAAGTATTAAGCAGTCATAGGTGTTCTGACTGAAGCTTCCTCCCAAGATGTTTGCAACTTTGTAGTTTTGATGGACTCACAACTTGTGGTTTGTCATCTAAACCATGTCTATACCATTAGGAACCCTATGCTTATCTGTCTCTTCCGGAGGGTACATTTGTTAGAAAGATAATTTGAAACTATCACCTATAGGAATATCCCTAGGGAATATAATGTAGTTGCTAACTCATTGGCTAATTACATCCTAGATCGACATATTTCCCATTCATGACATGAAAATAAAACTATAAAAGACACATAAAACTCATGTAAAATACATTCACCATTTGAGACGTATAAACACCAAATAGAAGTCTGTATATATATATATATATATATATGAACATGTTTTACAAAAAATAGGTCACGAGAGCTCATCTAAAGCGCGTAAGCTTTCAGGTAAAAAATCACCATACAAAAGTCCTAAAGCTATTAGATTTTAGTGGATACATCATGCACTCATCGTCTAATGATGCTTGTGGTAACACATCACTTCCCGGGCTACTCTACATAGCAGTCTGCTAAAGCGACCCGGTACTCCCGTTGTGGGCCTCTGATACCTCAGTGGGAGGTCATCGATAGAAGCATCCGGGATGTCTAAAGTCAACCTCTCCAGGTTATCCTCTAACTCTCCTATCACATCGTCACCCTATGGTACAAAATGGGCTCTGGCTCACCTATCCAGTGGGGAGGCTCCCCCAGGTCATGCTGCTCTGACGTCTGCATGAAAACATTCGAGTGTCATTACTAAACATAAAAAATATAAAACATAAAAAAAAAACACACTTTGTCCATTTTAGGGTTTTTTGTTTCTTATCGATATCACCCCACTGTCCACCAGGTGGGAGCGGTAGGTCAGGGTCACCACTACAGTCAGTGCTCGCATATGCATAGTCCTCCACTATGAGGAGCTGATCTCTCAACCATCGAAATAACGGGTCACCGAAATTTACCTTCCCTATACCTGCTCTAGTACGGGCCATAATCTAGACCCACCTCTACATGTGAGGGTCCCGTGCCCTCAACTCTGTAAATACCACTTGGGGTCTCATCTGTGGAACCCTCTCGAAAAAGAAGCAAGCTAGAATGGAACTGAAACCAAATTGCTTCAGCTCTCCCTGCCGACACTTGGTTAGCTGGTCCTTGAAGATCGAAAGTAGAGCTTCCGCCCAGTTGAATACTATAGGCGACATGGCCTCTATGGCATAGAGCATATGCGTTCTAGATGCCTGGTGTAACCCTTGGCTTCCCACCACTCTCTGCATGGTAAACAAAATGGTCCGTAGAGGGCTATCCACCACTGCTTTTATGGGAATTTTCTTCCCCGATGTCTTGGTCCTAGGAATGCAGTGGCGGTCTATCAACTCCTGAGTAGTAATGTCCCACCCACAGGAACCAGTCAACGAGATGGGAGGACCCCGTCTTGAAAGGCCAGTCAAGAAGTAGATGTCCTCTACCTCAACTGTCAGTATGTGAGCACCAACCTCGAAATGTTGTTGCTCCGAATTCCACATCCGAAGTATATGCTCTAGTAGTCGCTCATGCGATACCATACTGGGTGCGCATAAGAACTTTAAGAGTCCGCAGTCTCTTAATGCGGCTATGCAACCCGCATTTCGTTCGGTGAAGGAATCATTGTTGTCATGTTGCCCTCTTTCCATATGACCATTTTTTATTAGCAAGAACCTGTCAAAAACCATCACAAGACTAATTAGAAGCATTCCTGATCATTTAAATCAACAAAAATGAGCTAGTTTTTCTTGTGCAACCATTTATATTTATCCACGATCGGCACCGCCTGTGTGCTATGTTTTTGGTGCGGTTCTAGTGGGTTACCGCTTATCCCGCAAGGGATAAGAGTGGTGCTCGCTTCCATGATTTTAGGGCTCACCATATAATCCCAAAACACCATTAAAAATCAAAATTAAAGGCATGAAATGAAAGAGTAAGGTCTAGGCTATTACCTAGAACTGACGATGTGTGAATCCGATGGTGGATACTCCCGATATCAGCGACTGAAAATATGTCCAAGAAAATGCTCCAAAGGCTCTCCACTATGGGTAAATGGTAAAATGTTTTGATTTTTTACTATTTACATGATTTTTATATACATTTTAGGATTTGACATGCTATAGTTTTGTTTTAAAATAATTTATTACTCAAAATCTATCAGTTGTAATCCTTTAATGTCAGTTATTGGAACATTTAACACTTGCTTTTGAGTCGTTGCAGGATAGAAGAGCGGTAGCGATAAAATTTTGGGAGTTCATTTTTGACTTTTTAGTACTACCATAAAATGGAAAAATTCTTTTGAGTGTTTATTACGACACTTTGGTCACACTCTCGAAACTTAACATTAAAGGTTTGAGTCCATTTTTTATTATTTTCAGGCTCGTAAAATCTCTCATCGTGAAAAGAGACATAGTGGAGTCTTCTTTAAACTCTTTTCGGGCTCCTTAAATATGAAAAGATTGTCGAGTGATCTTGTCTTCTTCATTCTCATTAAAGCATTTGAAGAGTCGTTCATCTGATGGTAGGTTATCACTTTTTTGGTTCAGGTGAACTATTTTACGAAAAAGGACCCTATGGAGTCTTCTTCCATGGTCGTTCAGACTCTCTAAACATGAACGATACCAAGTTTTCTTTCATTGGACTCATTAAATTAAACATTGAGAGACCCTCTTTTGGGAACAAACCCCTCCTCTCTCAGGTTCGTAAAACATATGAGTTTGGAATTGTCTTCGGACGAGCTATAACGAGTGTTTTTTACCCTCTTTAAACTCGTAAAACCGAAAAGAGGCACTCATCAATCATGATGGGGGAAATGGGAAGGGAATCATTTTGCAAATAAATGGTAGTAATTTGTCATTACCTTTGAACATGGCACTTGTCTGCATATCATTTCAGTCAATTGGGTATTTATCTAATCTCCATGACGATCCACTTTCATGAGTCATGTCACTCCTTTGAGTCTTTCAAAAGAATACATTGTCTGCTGTCGTATTGTGTATTTGTCTAGTCTAGTCATGCTGCCAAGTATTTTGTCGTGCTGCTCGATGTTCAAGGGAAGTTGAAGAAGTTTTACCTCTGCAGTCAAAACAGTCTATGTGTCAGTAATTTTGAGTCAGTTTATGGTTACTACATTCACGTCATTCCAGAACTATGTTCCAAGTTTCATGTCATCAATGTGGGAATCATCATGGCCCTCCTTCGACGAGACTATTCCCGTCGACATTAGCTTATCATCCGAGAAATAGTCTTAGAAACAAAACTTAGTACCTTGAGATATGTATTCCCTAATGACAGATTCTCTCACTCTCGACATAGGTTCACATCATTGACCTTTGATCAATAGAATCGACTCGGTGTTCGACATCAAGACATTTATTCACACTCAGTAGATTGTACTAGAGTACCTTGGGAATCATTGACATCAATGGTGAGCTCCCTCGCACTTGTTAACGGTTCACATCATTGGCCGGTAATCAAGTGGTTTCTACCATGTTCTACTTTAGATCATTGTAATAACATGGATAGAATCGTACTTTGTGGAAGACAAGACGAATACCTTGGGTATTTGTTTAGTGCTCATTGCTTTCCCTGGGTTGTGATGGAGTTTTGTATATCTAGCATGGATCCACATTTGTATGGTCGTGGCTATGCTCAAATTTGTGTCTGTATGAGATAGATCTATGTTGTATGTTTGGTAGCTATGTCCAAGTTTGAGTCCTCTATTAGATCTATGCTGTATTCTAGTAGCCATGCTTGTTTATTCCTCTCATGGATTTTCCTTGTATTGGTCTGCAGCCATGAGTTGGTTACATTTGTCTATGAGTCAAAAGTATTGATGTACTACAGATGCCTACTGGACAACATTCTCCGACTAAGCTGACATTTTCACCTCGAAGAAACAACTTTTTCTCTCAAAGCTCTCATTTATCATATCCCTCTAAGTCTCATGCTTTGAGGGGCATTCTGTTATACCTAAATCCTATCACCATCATGTGATGAGACCCTTAACTTCCATGTTTTCCCTTAATCCCAACACATGGAGTGGAAACTTGCTCTGTTTGTCAATTCTACTTGAAAAAACCTAGCACCACGCTTACCCTGTGGCTGATGAGCGGTACCTTTCTCAGCACCGCCTTTATCCTGTTGTAGAGAAGCGATGCCACCGCATACAGTATTTGGTCTTAAAGTGGTTCTCATCTAAACCGCTCTGTCATAAGGGAACAAAAGCGGTACCCTGGGTAAAATGGGAAAAAGAGAAGTTTCTTGAGGCTTCTAGATCATGAGCCTCGTGTCCTCCCTTATCCCTATCATTATGGGTTAGTTTGAGCTTGAGATCCCCCTTGATAGGATCTTGGAGCCACCCCACCCACCATTCTCTCAACTATTCCTATCCATTGAGCCTTATAAATACAAGCTCATATCCATAGTTGAAGGGGAGAACTATAGAGGTATTGTTATGTTGTTGGATTGACTACCTATTCCAAACCATTGGAGAGCATAGAGAGAAAATTTGGAGCTTATGGGGATGAAGTGTTTGTCTCATGGAGGGTCTTGTCGACACTAAGAAAATGGTTGTAAGATTCTCCATACATTCTTAATGCAAAGCTGATTTCCATCACACATTACTGTTGTTTTGATTTCACATGTATATGTTGCTAGATTCCTTAGTCACTAGCATGGATAAGTAGATGATTTTCTGGTAGCTTTGATGTGCTTGTATGTTTGATATGTTTGTAGGTACACAGGTTCATAATCAAATTAGTATTCCAGGTGTCTACAGAATTCAGGGAAGGTCTTCATCCTTTGTCGTTCACTCATTTGTTCTGGATCTGAACCATTCAGACCAGAGGAACAGCTTTTGTCCGTAGAAGGTGCAATATTCTTGATAACAATCACGGAGCATTAGGTATAATCTCATACAAAATTCCGGATTGAGCGTAGATCAAATCCAACTCTTGTGCCCTAAAGATATCTTGTTCCTCGTTTTGGACTTCGGATGTAGAAACATCATTTGCGATGTAAGGTAACAACGACTTGAGGAACCACTCAAGGAGAAATTCCGGTGGTATAAAGGCTTTAATCAACCGCTTCCATCTACACCAGTCTTGAATATGATCTGAGATATGTGTGGCTTTGTCTTATCGAAATGTCGACAAGAGTTCAGTACCAACGTTGTAACGTACGGGTAGCTGAAAGTGATTGAGGAAAGTCATGGCAAGGTCATCAAATAAAGCGTATGCCCCCCTTGGTAACTCTATATACCATTTTGCTGCAGGACCAGTGAGGGTGCGTTGAAATAGCCTCAAATGGATTGAATCATCACGTAAGGAATTGGAAGAGCACCAAAGGTGAAAAGTAGTGACATGCTCACTAGGATCTTCTCCAGATTTACCCTCGAACTTGGGAATGTATAAAGGAATCTTGTTAGGGATGGCCGACCAGGCTGAGTCATGAGATATTGGATCGTTGATAAGTCTCGATAAGTCAAGTAAGTTCAATGTCGAGAGGAAAGGGAGCCTAGGTTGAGTCGGTCTATGCCACACTCCCTGATAGTTCTAGTTCATGTAAGGTTGATTGCTATAAATACCATGGCCTTGTCCATAATAACCTCCTCCCATTTGACCCATATAGGGATGCATGGAAGCATTGTGATGTGGGGTACCTTGATTATGTGGTGCTACAAAGCCATAATTGGAAGAGTAAGCAGGTTGTTGATACTCGTACCCATAGGGTTGATAGTTCTGTCCATATTGCGTTCCATAAGACTGTCCATGAGAAGCTCCATAAGGTGTCCCATGGGATGTCCCATGAGAATTTCCATAGTTAGAGATATGGGGAACTCCTTGAGATGGAACATAAGATGATCCAGAAATAGGGATATGACCTCTCGACACAACAGGAGGTACTTGACTATGAGATACTACTGTGCGAGCAGTCGCAGTACGAACATGGCTAGTAGCAATATTCTGGCCCGAAGGACCATGTGAATGAGGGGGAGGAAGGGTTTTCAAAAATGCATTCGAAGGAGTAGGGTTCGAGGATGAAGGGACATGTGAAGGAATGTAAGTGGTGTTCCCAATGTTCACTCGTCTTGGTTCTGGTATCTAGACAGGATTAATAACACTAGGTCTAGGACGGACATGTGAGGTTGCTTCCACTGCTAGGATGGAAGGTGTAATGTGACTAGTGCTCCCAAATATCTCTGCATGGAAAGGAATAGGAGTGCCCCTAGGCATAGTGCTAGGTTCAAATTTCGACTTGAAATGATGTGTCGGATCAGTTATAGAGATATCAGGCATTCCATAATGAACATGACTAGTGCTTGTGGGTTCATAATGAGTCTCGTCTCCTGGAAACCAATACCAGGGACCTGTGAATGAGGGATCATAACCAGATTGTGAAGGTATTTATGGTGAAGGATCATATACGAGAGTATGATCTTCCTCCCCAACCTTGTGAGGTGGCGATGACATCTCTAGAATATCACCCTCATGATCTCCCATAGTGTGTGAATCAAAGTGAGAAGTAGTCCATCTGGACTGTCTGTTTCGCTCTCCCAAAGGAGGAGGAGACGTGGAAGGCAGAAGTCTTGCTAAACAACAAGAACGATGAAGCACCACACTCGAATCCATAATGACTCAAAAAAAGAAAAGACTCGATCTAATTATGCAAACCCTAGGAAAACTAGCGTGCACAGCACATACACCTATAACATGTAAAGCCAAATTGCAAGCAAACAAGGGTAGGATATGTGAGCTCCCGAATGAAGTAGGTATGTCTCTCCTAGGAGAGGCTTGAGACTCCCATACACAACAAGCGGAGGTTCATAACCAATTATAGTGGCCCTCAGCTTCAACGCATATAGCGACTGTGCTGTTGAACCCCTACTTGGCCAGGACACCTGTAGAATAACCTCTGTGAAGTACCCCCTCGATAACCTAGGTAAGGAAACTAAGGTCACCTCAATATATACAATGCTTAGGCAGACAGTCGTAGGTGGGATTGACCGTATGGGCAGGGTAGCAAAGCTTGAAACTCTCGAAAGAGCCCCCAGATACGAATACAATCCTGGAAATATCTCTGCTGCTACTCAGTTACAACCAGGGGTCATCCCAATCATAACCGCTCACACTGCCTCGTGATTAACTCCCTTGTAAGAGGAGGATCCTAAGAACACTAATTATATAAAGGAATTTCACACTCTCACCTGGACAAACACATAAATGTTTCGTTTAGTGGTCTTGGAGAATTTACTCACAATGAACTATTCCAAGACCCTAAAACCTAGTCTTGTTGGTGCACCCTATAAAATAAAAGAGTGTAAATCATTTTATTATGTGTTTATTTTTATTGTCTTATTACTCAAAGGGAAAATGGTCGTGCGACTAATGATGTTATGACGCAACAAGAAGTAAAATGCACACCTAACAATGCAAATGCACTGTGTCAAATGAAGAACAGGGTATGCTACTACGTGAAGTGAAATTTTTTTCCTTCAAATGAATATGCAATCATTCCTATATGAAAATCTAACTAATATTCTCCAAGCAAACCTAATGCAAGTACCATGCTAATGCAAAATGCACACAATGCATAATGATGCAAAAAGTAAATGTTTTTGTATTTTTTGAATTAAATGAGATAAAAAGCAAAAGTATGACTCTACAACCCTCAGACTCTGCAAGTACTACCAGGCAGCACCCAAGTGAAGCACCAAGGTAAAAGAGACCTAATGCACTAATCCCAAAACAAAAAATAGAAAATGAAATGACAAGAACATTTTAAAAAATTTAAACTAAAAAGCGTCTCTAGTCAGAAACCGGGGTGTATATAGACTCCAACAGCATCCAAGAAGACTCAACAATAATCCAAAATCACCTAGCAACACTTAGTCTTCCCCCAAAAGGAAAAAATCATGACATACACGAATGTTCTCAGTAAATCTGCGTATATACGTGACTATTCTAGGAAAACCCACATGTACACGTGACTGTGAAAGCAAAACCCGCATACAGGAAGAAAAAGAGACAAAAAGAAGGAAAATAGACAAGCTGAGACAAAATTTACTCCTATAAGACACTACTAGACAAACATTCCCCCAGACCCGACTCAGAAACAGAGAAATTAGAGTAATTCAAGAACATTGAATGCCAACAAAAACCCCAAAAGGAAATGACTAGGAACTCCCCAGTATGGTCGCCAATTCTGTTACAGAGAAAACTTCCTATGGCTTGGGGTGTACCACAACAGACAGAGAAACCGCAAAAATCAATCCCTTCGCAATATGCAAGAGAAATAAAACATCTAACGCTAAAGGATCTCGAAACATACCTTATTACGGATGGTTGATGTAGATCCCCATTGAGCTTTTTCCAATCCCGCTTGTGTTAACAATTTTCTCTCTCAACAACAACAAACAAGAAAAGCATGCTATATAATGGTGTTATACCTACTCTATAATATATAATCAATAATGTATAATCAATTAAAAGCACCCATGTATTCAATATTCATTTAAATGCACATCATTGGATAGGAAAAGATATTTCTATTAATATAAATCAAAGATTACATGAATGACAACCTCTGTCGAAACGTCTGTGAACCAGAGAAACTGAGTCCTCCACCCAGGCCTCCACCACCTCAATCCTCCATCTCTCAATAGCAAGCTCACAAGAAAAGGAAATCTTGGGAAGAACACCAAGTTCTCCAAGGGACAAAGGGATGTAGACTCAAGTATAAGCAAGCTACGACAACAATGGACTATAGTTTTCTTTCTCTTCAATTCTTCTCCTTCAGTGTATCCAAAGGGTTCCTTATATAGTGCTTCAATGGGGTAATGGAAGGTCAAATACAAGCGATCTCGAGGCATATGGAAGGCCAGGAGACAAGTGACTCAGATTCACATCAAGGAAAACTCCAAAAATATTTGGCCTTTTGCACACATCCCGATGTACGCAAGTTTAAGGGTTATATCTACGTGTATAGGTGAGAAAGGGTTTAAAAGTCACATACAACAAATAATGAGTGTTTTTAGGGATGATGTTGGGAACATCAAAGGTACAAAAATGGTCCATGGGTTCCAAAGAGTCTGCAAAGGGATAAAGAAGGCCATAAATGTGTGATCTACCATGTGTGGTCAAATCAACTATAAAAATAGATCTAAAGAACCTGTGAAAAAGGTGCAACAAACAGTTCTTACACTATCAACACGTTATATATTTCAAGAAAAGCATTGCAACTTAAGGTCAAAATTCATAGTAGAACATGACTTCCATACAGATAGTAATGGTAAGATTTATAAATACACTTAAAAATAAAAATTAAAATGATTAAAATGAAGACATGTGTCCATGAGGTCAAAATCAAAAACAAATTTTCAAATAGGAGAGCATGTCCCTGAACTTAGAAAGGAAGCATGGCCTTGAACTTTGCATGAAACAAAACATCTAAACACTATAAAAAAGGGACAATAGTTTCCTACAAATAAAAATAATCCGCCATTCCAAACTCTCTACAAAAGACAAATATGAAAATCCCTTCCTTTAGGTGTCAACAAATGTGGTAAAGCAAGCCACGACTATCCCTACAAAGGAACATACCAAAACTACTCATTTAAATATTTTGTGACTTGTTAAGGATGAATCCTTCGTATTTAACTTGAAAGAACTTCATTGAATCTTCCTTGGTAACCCAGTGCTGAATGCCAACACAGGATTGGGCTCTCTTTCTCTTGCCTACTCTATAACCAAGGCGCTCTAGGACTACAAAAAATTCCATACCAATATAAATACCAGCTGAAGGATCGTCCCTGTACAATAAAAACAAGAAGGCTCAAATGTTTACCAACTAAAACCTACCACACTAACAAAACGACTTGAAAAGATCGCATTATGGAAATGGAAATGATTTTACAATAAAAGGAACCAAGATAAGTAGTACTTTGAGTGTCATTTAGTGGTCGCATTATTCACATGTAAGTCCATCAAGTTGTCATTTAGTGCATTTAGTGGTATGTAGATATGCATACCACCACAAATGTGGGTAAGTGTCCCACCACAATTACCCAGGTTCAATCCCTGGAAGGCATGCCTAGCCCAATAAAGGCTACTATGAAATGGAAAAGGGGATGCTTTTATGCAGTTGCACATAATACACAATATAAGTTTCATAGTCCATCTGTCTAACGAAAGGGAATTTCACTAGCTAAGAAAGAGCAGACTCAAAATTTTTACCAACTAAAGCCAACCATACTAACAAGATGACTTGAGAAGATCTCATTATGGAAAAAAAATGATTTTACCATAAAATAAATGAATCAGTTATGGTTTTTGCTTAGTGTGTCTAACGGTATTTATACATGCTTACCAACGCACATGTAGGTCAGCTTGCCACCACATTTACCCATGTTCAAGCCTTGGAAAGAATTCCTATCCCATTAAAAGGATACTATAGTGGTATTTAGATATGCATACCAACACAAATGTGGATAATATTTCCACCACTACCCAGGTTCAATCCCTGGAAGGAATTCCTAGATATAAAGTAGAAAGGGGCCATCGTTTAACCAATTGTACCACTTTGTACAAAATACAGAGTTTCATAGTACTTTGTCCTAAAGAAAGAGAGATTCACTATATAGAAATGAGAACTACATGCACATAGATATATAAATTAAGAAAATGTTGAACTCACTTGATTCCTAGATCAATGCCTCCTAAATCCCAAAACCGAAGCACCCTATGTCACTAAAGTTCCTTCAAAGCAACTCATATTCCTTCACTTTCAGTCTACTCTCTAAAAGCTGAAGAGCATTTTCTCCTCTAACCGTCACGTAACAGGAAATATTTTCATTTCACCTAATTCCAAAGGACCTCATAGTATACCTTTCTACATACAAAGGGAAAAATCCATCGCCAAAACAAGTAATATTTCTAACAATGCCTACAGAAAAATACCATCACATACCACTAACACGACACAGTTATTAACTCTGCCAACTTAATTTATATTCATGTGTACGTTTATGTTTAACTTCCTTGAACTAGCTGGTGTATAGGGCTCTCTAGCAATCAAAACCGAAAATCAAATTTAGTCAGAGATCCAATAAAGTAAGCTGGGGTTTTAAGATCTCCTAATCAGTTATGAACTTTCATGTCTCACATTTGGTTCTTAAGATCTCTTCATATGTTATGAAATTTCTAGTTCATGTTGGGTTTTTTAAGATCCCATCATGAGTTCCAATATTTAGTATATCATTTTAATTTTCATGGGATAAAATAAAAATCCTACCCTTTGAAAACATCGAAGTCTGGCCACTCAGTTTCTCCAACACCTAGCAATAATCAACAAAAAACAAAACAAACAAGATTTAAAACGTGAAGGGAAAAATATGCAATATGGAAAAACCCTAAAGAATGCATCAACCCTACAAAACACATACAAAGAAAACTTCAAGAAGCCATACTCGAGAAGATAAGAAGATATTGAGAACCTTGGATGCTCGAGTAAGTCAATCACCACTCTCACCAACTTCTGCACCTTAATTTCCCACATGGGGTTGTTACGTTTCTTCTCTGCTGCCTGAAAACAAAGACATCATGAACTCAAAATGAAATGCTCAATGGTAGTCGTGGCCATGAAAATCTCAAGTTGAAATAGAGGAACGGTTAACTACTATTGCTGCAAATATACAGTTTTAAATAACAATATTAGCCTCCTAACTGTTACAAGCCCTCTTAAACAAAAACAACATGGAAAAGAAATACTTAAGTGAGAAGAACAAACCATTTCTCCTTTGTTGGTTCCTGCCAACTGCAAACCCACCACAAACCCACGACCAAATATAGAAAAATGGTGGAAAAAAACGCTATGCACTAGAGAAACCGCCCTCCTCCAACACTGCTATGCACCAAAGAAACTACCCTCCTCCAACACTACAAACCCACCACAAACCCATGACCAAACGCTATGCAGCATCACGCATGCATATGACATAGGCGTGGGAAAACATTTGCAATAAAATATGCCTCATGATATTGGATATTTATATACTAAATAAAAAAACCCTTTTACGCTTAATATAGCACCAATATATTGGTTTAGGATTTTTTTATTTTTAACCCCCCAATATATATGAATGAACGTGATATCATATTGGTCCCTAAGTGATGCCCCCATGGTTTACCGATCCTCCTATGCACCACCTTCTGCATACTAGGGTATTTTCTTGTTATTAATATGCTAGGCATATGGAAATTTCAACATAGTTGAATACAATTGCATATAGTTGTTTTTGTAGGGTTGCATTGGATCTCTCTTCTCTACTATTGTGGTGATATCTCTTTTCAAGAAATTTGCTTATGTGTTGTAAATAATTCTCTGCAAATATATCTATCATACCCAAAAAATTATTGGGTTCTTCATCCTCTGTGTTTAGAGGGTTTTTCCATGGTATATCTTGTCTCTCATGGTTTATTGATTTATATGGATGATTTATGGAGCTGATTAATATGGCTGATTTATGTGGCTGATATATTTGTGAGATTTACATGTGGCTGATATATTTATGAGACTCATATGTTACTGATATAAAGATTCATATGTGGTTGATTTATGACATTCATAAGTGCTGAAATTATTTGATAAAATTTTTGAAGTTCAAGCATATTTTATTTTTCTCAAACATCAACAAGTACTTGGGTGCTAATTTATTTTGTTTATTAAGGGACATGTATTTTTAAGATTCCATCCACAAAAATACCCAATCCCATGTTGGTTGTGGAGCTTGATCTCCCATATTCAGAGATTTTATTGTTTAGTTGTGTTTGTACCCCAGTTTTACTGTACACTCGTCCCAGAAGGGGGTTCCGTGGGTAGGGCCCCTGAGAAAGGGGGTTCGAGAAAGAATCTCTCGAAAGAAATTTTTGGTACGTTTGTTGGAAAACAGTTTACGGGCCCATGGTATTGGGTGACCCATGTTATTTTCCCATGGTAATTCCCCTATAAAGAGAAAGCGTTGTAATACGATTGTGTATTGTATTGTAGTATTGCAAAAAAATCTCTGTGGTTGTGTGAGAGAGATTGTGAGAGAGTGAATATGAAGTGCAATGAGGTTGTTGCAGGTTGTATCCCTTCATTTTGTTGGATGGCGTAATAATAAAGGACTGGCAATTTATTTGTGGACGTAGCCCATCTTGGTGAACCACATTATATCTATGTCTCTCTTGTAATGTGTTTTAATATTTGCATCTTGTTTATTGTTTATTGTTACTTATCCATGATCCTATTTTTCTAACATCCCCTTATTCAAAAATTCTTTCACATCAATGTTAATATGGTTTTTGTTTCATCCTATTTTTTTCCATAGACAGGTTGTCCTTTAGTAATTGGATAACTTCTTGTTGGTACTCTAGTTGATCTTCCACGGCTTGAACTTAAGATTTTCTTTTTAAGGGAGATGTGACAAATGGAGGATGGAACCCATAACGTTAAATGGAGAATTTTTTGATGATGTATGGAAGGAAGTATTATACCATCATTCTACAAGAGATAACCATTTCACCCATTGTGTTTGTTTATTAAATGAAAATAAACGAAGAAAGCATTCCAAACATTTGTTCACTATCTCAGTTTTCCCATGGGATTGAGAATGATAAGAACAACTGTGAGCCAACTGCGTACCCAAAAAAGAAAATAATTAAATTCAAATTTTTCTAGTGAAAATTGGATCTCTATCACAAGACAATAATCATCAAGTTTCCATGTAACTTCTGAACTATTTCCATGAAGGCTACACCAACTGTATTTGTATTAAAATAGTGATAGAGTGCACAAAAGTGTGCATATTTTGTGATTCTATCAACAACCCTCATAAAAACATTATTCCCTTCTAACTTGGGTAGACATGTGATAAAATCCATTGATACTTCCTACCAACGCTGACAACGTATTTCTAATGGTTGTAAAATACATGGGGTGTTAACTATTTCATCCTTATTAACAAACCAAACATATGCCATGAACCTTTGAACATCAAATTTAAGACCTTCCCAACATAATTCCTTCTTGACCTTACGGTACATTTTTAGGAATATGGAGTGACCACCTATGGGAGAGTTGTATAATTCCAAAATGATATTTTGTTTGAGTTGGGAGTCCTTACATATATATAAGTGATCCTTATACCATAGTGAATCAATTTTCCACACAAAAGTATCTGATACACTGGGATCCTTTTGTATCTTTTGAATGAGTGTCAAGATAGATATGTCATTCTTCCATTCTTCCCTTGCTACTACTACCCAATTGGATTATATAATTGAAATCACAAAAGTAAGGCCTCAACATCCTCATATTTTCTAAAGAGTGCATCAACCACCACATTTTGGTTACCTTTTTTTATAGATGATTTAAAATTCATATCCCAATATCTTGGCTACCCATTTTTGTTTCTCTTCTTAATATAGTCTATGTTCCAAGAATTATTTCATACTATTATGATCCATTTGACCTTGAAGTACCTACCTATTAGGTAAGGATGCCATTGCTTAAGTGCATGTAGTATTGCCATCATTCCCTTCTCATAAATGGGTTTATGCAAGATATTTCCCTTGATTGGTCGACTTTGAAAGACGGGTCATTCTTAATGCATTATAACAATGTTGATTCCATTTCCCAAGGCATCACATTCCACAATGAAGGTTTTTGCAAATTCTAGTGTGGTCAAAACAAGAGATTTGCACATTCCCTCTTTAAGTTGTTCAAATGTCTGAGTTGCCTCTATAGTACATGAAAATGCTTCCTTCTTCAATAATGTTGTTAGAGGTGTTTCTATTATTCCATAGTTCCGAACAAACTTGCAGTAGTACCTTGTCAAACCTAAGAATCCTCTAATATTATTCAAAGTTTTAGGAATTGACCAGTCCATCGTGCTTTAATTTTGTTAGGGTTTACCTTGACACCTTCATTAGATACAATATGAACCAAATACTCTACCTCATTTACCCCAAAGAAACATTTGGAATGTTTTGCATATAGTTGTTGCTCCTTGAGTAGTTGTAGCACCCTGTCACATGTTGAACATGTTCTTCCCAATATTTTCTATAGATTAGTATATCATCAAAAAATACCAACACAAAATTTCTCAAGAAGGGCTTGAAAATGGAATTCAGCAAGCCTTGAAATGTAGAAGGTGCATTCGTAAGTCCAAAAGGCATGACCAAAATTTAACAATGATCTTCATGAGTTCTGAATGTTATTTTTGGGATGTCTTCTTCCTTCATTCTAATCTGATGATACCTTGAGTGAAGACCCAACTTTGTAAAGTAAACTTCTCCATGCAGTTCATATAACAATTTATCAATGACAGGAATGAGAAACTTATCTAAAATGGTTATCTTTTTGAGCTCTCTATAATATAGACACATATGGCACGATCCCTCCTTTTGTACCATTACCACTGGTGTAGAGTAAGAACTTTGTCTAGGCATAATAATACCATCCTCTAACATTTCTTTAACCATATGGTCAATTTCACTTTTTTGTCCATATGGGTATCTGTAAGGTTTGATGTTAGGAAGAACACTTCTTGGAATTAAGTAAATGGCATGATCAAAATCTCAAGTAGGTGGAATACCTTTTGGATATTTTCAAATACTTTGGAGTGCTTATTAATGAGCCTTTGGAGATCCAAGGGAATACAAAGCTTAGATGTTTGAACAACTAATGAGAATAATTATGAAACTACACCTTGATGTCCCTTTTTCAATAATTTTTCCATACCATTAGAGCTTGTCACCTTGATTGGCTTCCCTGTGATACCCCTTAAAATTCTTTTCCTTCCCATGAAAATTTCATGAAAAGTTCTTGAAAATTAAAAGACAATGTCCCCAGTGATTGTAACCATTTCACACCTAAGACAACATCAACACCACCCATTAGGATAGAAATCATAGGAAATTCAATACATATTCCCCCATAGTAATATTCATATTATGGCATTTACCTAAGCAATTGATAGTTCCTCCATATGAAACCATTACTTGAAACTTTGGTGTTGGATATACAATTAAATTGATAACTTTGGCTAATTTATAGTGTATGAAATTATACGTACTACTAGAATCAATAAACATTGTTACCTTTCTCTTTTTGATATATACTTCAATCTTGATATTTTAAGGAGTGTTAATTCCAACCAATGCATGCCAATATATGGTGGGAGTAATATCTTTAGGAGTAATTTCTTATACTTCTTCAACTTGTTATGGTTCTTGTTATTTTTCTTCTTCTTCTTCACAATTTATGTAGAATAATTTCTTCTCACCACACTTATGTACCTTAAAATACTTGTTGTCACAATTAAAACATAGACCTTTAGCTCTTCTTTCATCTAGTTGTTGAGGTGTCAGCCTTTGATGTTGGTTAGAATAAGGAACATTATTCTCTCTATATATATTGGATGTGGTCCTTCTAGTAGTCATTTCCATGTTTTTACTTTCAACCTTCCTTTCCAACATGAAATCCTTCTCTAAAGGATGTGGGTTCGATGAGGCGCACCTCATGTTGGATGTTATCCTTCAAGGTTATAATAAATAATTCCAACAATTTATCATCAGGTATTCCCTCCACTCTGAAACTAAACTTTTGAAACTATTGAGTGTGCTCTCATACTGGACCCTTTTTCCTTAGATTTCTCAATTGTTTAAAGAAGGAATTGTTCTTGACATCATCATGATATGATATCAATTCTTCTGTAAAGATGGACCAAGAGATAATGGATTACTTTTTTCATTCATGAAGCCTTTGGTACCACACAAACTACTCATGTTCTAAATATAAGGATGCAGTAGGTACCTTTTGGATATTTGGCACTTGGTGTATATTAAAGAATTGATCCATCTAGAATATCCATGTTATGGGGTCCTTGCCATCAAACATCCTCATGTCAATATTGGGGAGTTGTATACCCTTTGGGGACCATCCCTTATTAATTCCATTATTAACATCAAATCCTCTTGGATAATTCTTATTAATGGAAGGTTTGTTAACATGGACACTACCTTTATCTTCTTAACTAGCATGGGACATATCATCAGTTTTAGGAAGAACTTATTTTGGATTTTGTAAGATATTAGCAATCCTTTTTTATATTATTATTGATATTTCTTATCCTATCCTCCATATTAGTCTCCAAATTATCAACCTTATTGTCCTTTAATCATATATTCCAACTTGGACACTAGAAAAGATAGCTCTTCACTTTCATTGTAGGTAAGGGATGAGTCCTTTGGTTACTTGATTGGAGTGTGTTTTTTTCCACCTCCTTTTCGTATAATTTTTAACAATATATATTACATATTGGGTTCACCACAAATATATCCTTCTACTAAAAACTATTCAAAATAAAAATAGTGTACATTTTTCAAACCCGTCTTTGAAGACTGATTTGATAGTCAACTTTCCAACTGAGTTAACCTGAAATTTTGGACCCTCATATTCAAAAATATCAGCTTACAGTATCTTGATATGTCATATTTCCAATTCCACAGTTTTGGTTGAATTTGAAAGTGCCAAAAAAACGTTGTGAGAATTTTCCCAACACTTGTTATTTTTTATTCTTCTAAGAGAGCAAAAGTATATTGTCTGCCACGTCTCTAATTTTTTGAATATGACTCTAAACTATCTATGAAAGATGCTAGGTTATTTCAGATTCCTGATTCAATTGGTCTCACTCAATTTGGAGCTCACATGTTCTAGATATAACAATTTTCCCTAGAACATATGTTTGACACTATATTTTGGGCTAGTCATAAACCCTAAGTTCATGAGGGTATAAATACGAACCTATAATGATTCTACATTTAAAAATTTTACCACATTCTTTGGATTGTTTTAGAGATGGGTTCCTAGTTTCACTATCTAAAATATTGTAGAAAAAACATATAGAAAAAATGGAACAATGACTCATTTTGGAAGCGTCCAAGCTCTGATACCAAATGTTAAGCAACAAATCCCCCAAAAAAGCCTTAAAAAAGCATGAGTAGACAAGAAAGAGTAATCCACATCTTAATAATGAATAAAAGATATGAATAGCAAGCCTCTTTGAGGGAGAAATATCCTTACACAATGTACTAAGTACATAATACAGGACAAGAGGACATGATCCAAATGAAAATGTCTCCTTACTATATATAGGAGACAATGGGGTACAATTATAACTAATGGACCCAAGCTGACATAACTAATATAATAATATTAATGATAATTACCACTAATACACCCAATCCAACATAAATAATATGTAACAAGCTACAATATAGGGGTAATGTGCCAACATTTAGGGATTAGCATCCATCCATATCTATAGATCTTGTTGGCCCACAATTAAAAAATACTTAAGCAGGATGATAATACAATCTCAGCATAAGCCTAATATGGGAGTGGGAAAAAAAATAGGTTTCTTAGCTCTTATTCCCAAATATTTTACTCCTTCCTTCACAAGGTTTCATCCAATTTCTCTCCTTAATTCCTCCTACAAAATAGTAACCAAAATCCTAGCAAACAAATTAAAAAGAGTTATTACAAAAATAATTTTTCAAAATCAAGGAGAATTTGTGGAGAGAAGCCTTGCCGGGTGGATAATGTAATCCTAGTCCAATAATCCATCCATTCTAGCATGATAAGAAGGTAAAAGCGAATGATCATCAAGATAGACATGGAAAATGTGATTGATAGAGTCATACACGAGATCATATTCCAAGTTATGCATAGGCTTTTTTTAATGATAAATTTATATCATGGGTTAATATGTATGGGAATCCCTTGGATTGCCCCTCTGACAAATGTACAACCCACAATTTTTTTTCAACTAAGCATGGGACTAAGGAAAGGGTGTCCCCTATCTCCTTTTATTTATATTATAATGGCATATTTCTTCAGTAGAAATTTGTAAAATTAGATGAGAAGGAAATATACCAAGAATAAGAATAGTTGAAGGAGTAAAAGAAATCAACCACTCTCAATTTGTGGATGACAGTGTACTAATGGGAAGGTAATCGGTAATAATGCTTCAAATATTTGAAGTAGTTCTCTCATCGTATTGCAAAACCTCTAATGGAAAGATCAATAAATAAAAAATTCACATCTACTACAGTTGGAATATAACTCGAGACATTGTAGTGGGAAATATGTAGAAAGATGGAATTTCAACATAGACAGAACGCGAAGCTTTCAAATATTTGGAATTGCCTATTACCTTTACATTGCCATCAATAGAAAATGGGAGTTCATACTAACAAAATTCAAGGAAAAATTTGTGAATTGGGGATCATTAATTAACCCTGTGGTAAAATGGTGCTCATCAAGGCGGTGCTATTAGCTTTACTAGTATTTTAGTGTGCAGTACTATTGACCCCTAAAGGCATTCTAGTGCAATTCAGTAAAATCTTGCACTTTTTTTTATGGAAGGGTAGGAAAATAATGAGAATAAATTTCACTTAATAAATTAGAATATTGTCAAAAGAGAAATATGTAACAAATTAAATATTAAAATAATGAATAATATATAATAATATAAATAATAAAATAAAACATAATCTTAGTTATATTTAACTAAGGGACATAACCGTTTGGTGAATAATCACCTTATAAGCCCTATATATGTGGCTACATCCTCATTGTACATTATCATCTTGTATATCATCAATTATATATTATTTTTTTCTATTCATGGTTATACTATATGTGTTATTTATGCTGGTTATTCCGGTAGAAAGGGTTTTTAATTGTTACAGTAGTATCAGAGCCCCTTCTTGGGTTTGGTTCCGGGACTTTGGGCATTATTTAGACTTTTTTTCTAATTTGGTTTTTAGCCATCCATTCAAATTAATTAATTAATTTGTACAAATAATAAGTGGGGAAATTAAGGGAAATAAAAGTAAAAATAAAAAGAAGAAAGAAAACATTTGAATGGAAAAGGTCTAAAAAAAGTAAAACCACATGAATTTTTTTCCAAAGCGTGGGATTTAGAGTAACTCTTTAATAAAATCAAAGAGAGAGAGTTTCAAATTATTAGAGAAAATTTCAACTCAAAATAGGCCTTACAACCCTAATTCAAATTCCATGTCATCATGTGTTAGAGAATGAAATTGCTTTAAAATTCAAATATCGTATAGGTCTTAAACAAATATTTAATATAAATTTGGGGTTATTTGAATTTTTTTAATAATATAATTTGTTTACCCACAGCCCAAGCTGCCCAAAATTATCTTGGATATTGAAAATGAAATTAATATGTAAACAAGTTTAGGTAATATTTCTCCCATATATAATAGATAATAGTAAAAGAAACTAATATATAGTAATCTTACTTGGTCTAATAACTTTAACTCAGTTCAAAATATTACTCAATCCAAAAATATTACTTAGTCAAATACCCATCCATGTTTTAGGTAATACATGACCAATATATAATATATAATAATAATAATTAATATCATAACTAATATATAATAATAATAATATATTATAATTAATATTTTTATAATAACCGTCAAAAGTTGGATCCAATAACTTTTAACTAATGGTATAACCAATACACCCATCCATATTGTAGGTAATATGTGACCAATAAATAATATATAATAGTAATAGTAATTAATATTATAACTAAAATATAGTATTATTATATTATAATTAATATTTTGTAATAACCGCCAAAAGTTGGGTCTAATAACTTTTAACTAATATATAATATGTATTTAATCTATAATGGTAACTAATAACCTCCAAAAGTTGAGTCCAATAAATTTTAACTTATATCATAACTAATATTAACATATAATACTATTATATTATAATTAATATATTATAATAATAATACTATACACCATGAAAAGTTGGGTAAAATCATTTTTAAGATGGAATTTTGTATTTAATTTTATTTCATTATTTTGGGTGAAAACACCACATCAAACTTCACCTTCATAAATTGATTTTGATATAAAATGTATATTTAAGGTAGCTTTGGTAAAAGTTATATAACCCTGGGCAACTTCGATAAAAGTGAAATAGTATAAAAAAATTGTCTACATGGCATTTTTCATCCAAATTTCCTTAGGAGGCCCATTTTCATCCAAATTTTGGGTTATTGGTACATATTCTTTATCAAATTTTATTATTTGGTTTACAAAGTTTGGTGTATTCCATATTGGTATAATATTATTATTACTTTTCATAATAGTAATAATAATTATTGGACAAATAAAAGGGATATTGACAAAAATTTCAAAAGAAATAGGAATATGGATTTTAATGTTGAAAAAAAGTAAAAGGTTCCTATCACCTCAAAAAGAAATGTTGAAATACTATTTAGAATTAAAGGGACACTTGAAAGGAAGGATATCACCATTTCTATTGCACCCATTGAAAGTAATAATTATATTAGAACTGAATTCGCTAACCATGTTGTGATTCCCAAGTCAAATATAAGTGAAGGGCTAGACTTTTGTGACAATAAACAATTTGAAATAAGTGACTTACAACTGAATGTTGGAGATTATATGGTCACATCGAAATTCATTGTTAGTTCCTTATGAAGATTTGATGGTGACGTGATTTTGGGTTTACCTTGGATAAAAACTTGGGGACTTTCATCCTAAATGTTGAAAACAAGTTTCTAACATTTTCCTATAAAAAAGAACAAAATCACATTCCAGGATGTTAAAGTGAAGTCAAGTTCAAGAGTTTTGTCATTTAAAGAATTCAAAGACATCTCAAAGGTGATATCACAAGAAGATCATAAATCAATACAGAGAATGCAGAAAGAATTTGACATATTCGTCATGGACAAAGAAGAAGAGATATCTTGCCTAAGAGATCATAATCATAGATTGATTCTTCAGATCAAGAAGGAAAAAGGATAAAGAACAATTCAATTAAAATCTAGAAGAGGAGAATTAATGACTTCAGAATAAACTATTAGAAAATATCGAAGAGAATGATCACCTTATGAAGTATAAACAAGATCTAATGGATCAGATTTAGAAGCTTAAATATCTTGAGAAATCAAACAAATAAATGATCAAGAACCTTAATAATGATAAATATTTGTTGGAAAAAGAAGAAAATACAAATCTAGTCCTCATCATGGTTCAAAGAAGCCAATATAGTTAAAAAATAAACAACAAGAACTCCTTATCGACACTCAAATTATACAAATAATTTTAACCAACAACAGGGTCAAAATGAACATAAATAGATGAGTCATGATTTCAAAATAGAAAGAACAAAAAATAAACAAACTAAAAAGAAAATAGAAAAATAAATTCCATCCAACAAAGCGATCAACAAACAACTCCAATGAATATAGATCTTAGATGGACAACTTCACAAACCATGCGACAATTTTTCTTGGGAATTCGTAGCTTATATCGTCTCATTTTGTCAAGTGTCGTAGTTACTAACACAAAAAAATCAAAAGATGATATTACAAGAAAACAAAATCATATGTAAGCCTTGTCTCCAATAAGCTTTGAGGACAAAGCTTCCCTTAAGGGGAAGGAAATGTAACAAATAAAATATTTAAATGATGAATAATATATAATAATATAAATAATAAAACAACACATAATATTAGGTATATTTAACTAAGGGACATAACCCTTTAGTGAATAGTCACCTTATAAGCCCTATATATGTAGCTACATCCTTTTTGTACATTATCATTTTTCTATAACCAGCGTAGATCCAAATCCTAGGTTCTATCAAGTGCCAAGAGGGATCNTTTATTTTGTTAGGAACAAACATTACAACATTTCCTCATACATGGTTTTAAAACCATATGCAAGGCCCTCCTACAACGATGGGTTGTTTAGGAGGCCTTACACATGGTCTTAAAACCATTTGCAAGGCCCTCCTAAACCATGTACAATAAAACCATGGGTTGTTTAGAGGCCTTGCACATGGTTTTAAAACTATGTGCAAGGCCCTCCTAAACCATGTATAGTAAAACCATGGGTTCTTTAGAAGGCCTTGCACATGGTTTTAGTGCAGCCTTGCACATGGTTTTAACCATGTGCAAGGCCAACATTTTTTTGCAGATAATTCAATTTGTTATTTTTTATTATTTTTTTAAGTAGGAACATTACAACATCTCCCCCATATGTTTTTTTTCCCAACCCACATTTTTTTACAGATAATTAAATTTTTACTTTTTATTGTTTTGTTAGGTAAAAAGATTACAACATCTGCCCCATACTAGATTGTTTTTCTGGCCGACATTTATTTTGGCCTATAATTAAAAAAATTATTTTTTATTAATAAAAGTAACGTTACGTAACGTTACAAGATCTCCCACATACTGGGTTGTAGAGCGCCTCTCGACGTAATCAATTATATATTATTTTTTTCAATTCATGGAATATGTGTGTTATTTATGTTCGTTGTTTTGAAAGAAATGCAGGTGGAATTCATATAAAGGATCCCCAATTAATTAATCTAACCCTTGGATAAAAAACTATGTGGCATTTAGTTGGAAGATGGAATGAATGGGCACGGAAAGTGAGGTGAAGAAAATATTTGGAGGGATGTAAACTTGGATGTTTAGATAGGAAACTAAAAGAAGGGCAAAGCACATAGATATGGAATCTCTACAGGGACTCCTGGGACTTCTTTCACAAAAATATTCATTAGATTCTAAGTAACGGAAAGAAAACTAAAATATGGACAAACAATATTCTTAATAGAGAACACATGCAATACCATATAGAAATGTGTAGCCTTAATAAATGGATAGAAGAAATATAAATAAATAATCTTGGGATATAAGCATTTGGGATAGGGAAATAGGGATCTGGAAGGGATGGAAAATCCTGGATCTTCCAATTGAGATGCAAGCAAATGATGAGAAACTACAAAATCTCCTATCAGTAGTTGCACCCATGCATGCAAGGAGCTCATATCAAAGAGGATGGGGAAACAAAAGTGGATCTCAAGGATATGCAACTCTTGTAGCTAAAGAAGGTAACCCTCCAACCTCTTCCATGTGGAAAAGAATCTAGAGATATATTGGGCCTCCAAAAAGAAATCTATTTTGTTGGTTGGTGGTGCATGGGAAAGTCATCTCACTAGAGAGAATCTAAAAAAGTGAGGAATTCCAAGTCCCTCAATATTCCCTATATGTATTAAAGTGGAAGAAATGATGGGACACTTACTAGTGGAATGTTCCTTTTCTTAGGAAGTGGGGACATGGCATTGGGAAAGTTTAAAACAAGAGATTATATCCCTCCCACTCCTATTAGAGCATCCATAACATGGTATACAACAAAAATGAGGAGGTTTAAGTCAAATGCTCTTCTTCTTAAAGCTTGCTTGACTCTTTCTAAATTTATTTTTGAAAAATATAGTTGTCTAGGAATAAGAAAATTTTCTAGGATTATTCTACATTTCCTACTGGAGTTGTTTCATGGGTCAAGACATTGCTCTAGAAAAGTTTGATCCTTATCATAACTACATGGGATAATATCTTATCGAAGGAGGAAGCAAAATGGATGGGAGGAATAGATAAAGTCTCACAATTATCCCCCTCCTTCCTATGTCCGAGGGCAATTCCAATATGGTAGCTCAGAATGACAAAAGAATAATTTGAGTGATGAAATAGCCAAGAATAATATTGTCTACACTTTTATGGAACATCAAAAGGAAACTCAGGGAGGAAGGTGTGAAGGTTTGATATTTAGACCCAAGGGAAAAATAATCAGAAGATATAAATGGGTTCTAGTAATTAAAACCAATAATAAAGAGGAAGCTTTAGCTCTATAACAAGGGTGAAGAATCCTTCGACAAAGTGGAATAAACTCAATTATAATTTTGGGTGAATCTATACTCATAATCAAAATCATGAACCATAATTAAATATCACAATATTTATCCCTCCAAAAGAACAATTGAAAGGATACAATAAAGAATAAATATATTATAAAATATCCAATTCAAGCATGTAATAAGAGAATTGAATGAGCAAATCGATCGAACCATAAATAAAGAAAAGTGACTTCGTGAGTATCAAATAAAATATAATTAGGGGAAATAAAATTGGGACTCAATCTCATGATAGATGAGGGTTGAATGAGTGGGAAATCATTAGCATAAACTAGGCTTGTGTCGATGAGGCTACGCCAAGTAAAGATACGTCACAGGTACGACGTGTTGACAATACATGTAATCATGAAGGAATTAAATGGATACTAAGGAAAAATATAGAACATAGTTTCACATGGATGTGAGGAGCCTTGGCACGACTGCAAATAGATATCTCATACACTAGGGAAAGTGGATTGAATTAAGGACATCAAAACCCCTCATGGAAAATATCTTGACAATGAATGGGGAAGGTGCGTTAAGTAGTTGGGATCATATAATGATATGAATTATTCCTCAAATTCGGGAGTCTGCTACAAAGAAGAAGACTCTAGTTTGGAGTATCCTCTCTGCATAGGATCCCACAATATACAAAATTCCTCGATCAAGATGTCACCAATAAGAATACCTATACATTTTCCATGGATTTCAAAGAGTTTGTGATGATTTTCTTCAGGTCGTGAGATATTTATGGAGATTTATTAGGGAATGAAGGACATAGAACCATAAAGCATAGAAATGTCATGAGAAAGAATACTAGGAGAAAGTGATGGAGAAGGAGAAGTGTCAGGAAAAGGATCACTCATTGTTAATGGAAATAGCAATAGAAAAGGACAAGTCTAAAGTGATAGCTCTAAGAGTCTTAACTCTATAAGAACATATATAATATTTTCAAGTGATATTCTCAAACTTGGAACTAGGAGGCATGACACAATAATCAGGTTACTTCAGCTCCTCTAGTCTGCTAATTGCGAAATATCTGCACCTAGTTCCTCCCAAGATGCCAACATTGAATGAGGAAGGAAACTAGTTTAATTAGTGAAAACTTGAAGATCACAATTAGTCTTGGTCTAGTGTATTAACCTTGTTAAAATCGAAAATTTGTATTCGTAATAAATTAAGTATGTTAAAGAATATGTAGAACTATGTTGTAGGAAGTCATAATTTTTTGGATAATTCAAATAGAAGGAAGGACTCTCTAGACTTAGGCCTCGGGACACTTTTTGTACTATGTATTTCTAGGTGAAACCCATCATTTTTTATATATAATATAACCTATATGTTTTTGTAAAAGAAAAAACACATAGGAGAACTAGAAAAAAATAGTAAATGTGTCACTGTATGTAAATAATGGTTTGATTATGTTACATAAACAATAGGGGAGTGCAATAACACCTTGGTACTAGTTGTGAATGTTAGGGGGGCTTCGTAGTTGATCCGAAAGGGGGTTCTTCTAATTTATTTGTGCCAAAGTCTCTGATAAAGTGATTATATTTTTTATTCCAAAATGGTGAAATAATCAAAGGATTATGGATCTCCTTCTTGATTTCATATGGAATTTCAGTAGCATAACCTTATTGTGAATACAAATATGTAATGGTGACCGTGAGAGCTATATTTAAAGGAAATATTGTGGAAAATTTTGAGATCAAGTTCCAATGTGAATGATCTCCTTTGCATTAATAAGTTAGCAGGAAGTTTAGTCATAGGAATACCAAATCAACAACTATTTTCAACCATGATGGCTAGAGTTTTTCCACTTTTAACCACTACTTGATTTTGGGAAGTGTACATCAATTAAACTTAATAGTTTTATGGTTTTGAGACTTGGTCACACTTTTTGAAGGAAATAGAACAATGCAATCACATAAATTTATGGAAACCTTGTGACTTGCTTGAAATTGTCAAATTTTTACTTTTCTTTTGGTGCTTTGTCACATTTTGAGGTCATATGGAAATGGGGATAATACTACCAATGATGATGTGTAATGGTGATGGAGCGCAGGACAATGTAGGTGAGAAAAAAAATAAAAATTAACTAGTATATCCCTATCCCCTTAGGTATATAATGAATTCCATTAATCAAACTCAATTAATCCACAATCCATGTTGGTGTACACATATATGTTCGAATAAGGTGAAGTTAGTTGTCATCTATAATGCATTTAAGGTTCAAGAAAAATATGGTTCCACATCACACATGTCACTCCTACCAATGTATAGATATTTTAAATGCTATGAGCTATGTTACATGGGATAAAGAGGGATAATGGTAGCATAAATTCACTCTTACATGATATTTAGCATATTGTAGAGATTGATGATAGTATCTTCAACATGAGTGGTATTAATGAGATATGTCGATTCAAAACTATTTGGTTAAGATTTGTATTGGAGAACATGATTGCTTGAATGTCTACCTATAGGATTCTTATGCTTATGGTGTTCTCTTGAATTTGGTTCTTTGTCTTCTTGTGTGTTATTGCATCTTTAATGGGAAGCACGGATTTTCGAAGACCTGATGACCTTGGAGAAATTGAGATTGGTATGTGGATTTTATATCCTAATAATTCAATGTCTCAAGTCTCTCTTTGTTCTCTTAGAAGGGTGGAGACACTCGATTATGTTTGTAGCTCATGTTCGGTTTCTAGTGTAAGCATCAATAAAAAAAATTCATTTGGTTAAATGCAGTTCTCTGGTTATCAAATCTATGTTGGAAGTATACTATTGATATCATTTAAGTAAAAAATTTGTTGGCCACCATTTTGTTTAATATTGCACAAACCATGGTATTCCAAAGAACCATGGATTTCCCAATATATCATGGGAAATGCCAAAGGTCTATTTGTATACAAAGTATTCTACACAGGCGAGAAGAATATATTAATGTGAACATGACCTCCATCATTTCCCTCTTTAATACAATTCAAAGCAATGAAAATATTTTTAGTTCAAAGATATATGAGGTGATAGACGTTGAGATACAACAAAGAAGACAAATTCAAGATTTAGAGGTAGAGTGTTTGAAACTCAAAACCTCATTGAACATAAAAAAAGTCACCCATTCAACATATTTAAATCCTTGACAATCCTTAGGATCCACCCTTTAGATGTCAAGGAAGAAGATACAATCTATCAACTATTTGAAGACATGGAGTTAGAGAAATCCAGAATGCATTAGGCCATTGGAGAGGTTGGAGAAGCTCACAATCAACACTTGTTTCAATGAGATTATGTAATTCTTTAAAAATTAATTCCTATGTTAAGCATGTTTATGAATTGTATACTTGCAATAGTTAAGAACTACTTGAAGAAGGCTAATAATGATTTTTTATAGCTTTTTTATTTTTGGGTATACCAGTCACTATGCTCAATATAACTTCTATTTTTGTATGAGTTTGTTGTGTAATTAGGCTACAACCTTTTTAATCAAAACGTCTATTGAATAAAGTTTTAAAAAGATAATAATTACATTAAGATAAGAAATTTTGAGTAGAAGGAAGATTTATTTCATAAAAATAGGGATTTTTAAGAAGAAATGTGAAAAAGAAAGTTAAAAAAAAAGAAAAAAAGAAAAATAATGGTGCTTGAAGAAATAATTATAACATTCAAGGCTGTATAAAAGTGTGTGACAAGTGTTAGGTAAATGATATCCATAGATATATAGTGCTTCTTAGACCTACCTACCGAGACAATATGTTGATTAAGGAGTTTGTTCCTACTTAGATTGTGAAAAGGTTGGAATAAGAAAGTAATCATCCTAGTGAAGGACACTCTACGTGACATGTATTTAGAAACTCATTGATGAAAATTGATTAACTTGCAGAATAAAGTGCTAAGCACATCAAATCCTCATAAGATATGAATGATTAGAGGAATTCATGTGAGTGTATAAAGAGATCTGAACTTCCCTCTGATATCATTGATCTCATAAATACGGGAGAGAATTTAAATACAAAATGGTCTTGGGTCTCATGATATAAAGAATAAACTTGATAAACATGATATCTATCTTGATGCAAAACCGATGAGAAAAAACTCTAAGTTATGCTATAGAAAATAAGACACAAGGCAATTTGATTTTGGTATACCCATGAGGTTTGATAAAATTTCCATCCCTAAAATGAAGATATAACCTGGAGTAGTGATGAAGTTTTGCGTAAAGCAATTCTTGAGGCTCCAACCATGTGGATCAAAGGTAGGCTTACTAGATATCGATTTAGATTCCCTTGTTTATATCTCTCTTGGAATGCTCTAGATCACCAATTAAGGTGGTACTTGGAGGTGTCATGCCAATATCAATATAAATTAAATAGAGTAATGAGGAAGTTTTAGCACACTAAAAGGTGTCCACCTCATGTGTTTCTCATTAAATAGAGAATGTGTGCTATATATAGATACCGAAGACATATATATAGAAACCCAAGACAACCAATTTAAGAGATTCCCATTCACCCTTGAAAAGAATGAAAGGTAAAAATATATAATCACAACATATAAGGTATAGAAGAAAGGACTTAAAAAAAATAATGAAAGATAACTTCTTTAATGCATGATAGAAAACCTATTTAAGTTAAATTAGTCACTCCAAAGTTTAATTTGCTATAAAATAGTACAATTTAAAGTTTAATTCTGCAGACATTGGGTTCTCTTCTTCCAACAATTTTTGTGGTTCGAAGCTTGATTTTCCTCGCTTCAATGGTGATGATCCAACTAGATGGATGTATAGGGGAAAAAAAACTTCATTCTGAATAACACTTTTGATGTCAACAAAGTGCCACTTACATCCTTTAATTTGGTACATGAAGCCCTTCAATGGTTCCATTGGTACATCAAAGCTCACAAATAGCCAAAATGGATAGATTTTTTTCGACTCCTTTTGAAATGATTTGTCCCTAGTTCTTTTGATGACTTCACAAGATCACTCACTAAACTTCACCAAACTGGCACTATGAGAGAGTATCAGACATAATTTGAGAAACCAACCAATCACATAGAAGGATTATCTGATGCATTCTATAAGATTTGTTTTATCAATGGTATGAAGGATGCAATTTGATTTAAGGTTAACTGTTATTTCCCAACACAATGATGGAATACCTAGGGCTAGATAAGTTGGCAGAGGAAAAGATCATAGCTCAGCAATGCTAGAAATCCATTATTGTTCCATTCAAAAGTATAGTTTCCCAAAGACCTCCAATCACGCCAGCTCTTAGAACTAGTCCTATCAAGGATTTCTCTAAAGCTGAGATGTGAGCACGTAGATAAAAAGTGCTTTCTTATAATTGTGATGATAAATTCACCCACGTACATAGATATGCTAAGAAAAAGATCGATCTCTTGGATGTGGATTCTCCTCCTACACCTAAAATTTGTGAAGATTCTCAGGATCCAGTAGATGATCAAGTCGACATTCAACAACTGCCTATTGACCTTCCTTCTCAGGACAAACATAGAGAGATATATATATGCATGCATTAGTTAGAGTCTCCACCCCACAAACCATGTGGATCAATGGTTTCTTCAAGGATCTCCCTCTTATAGCACTCATTGATTCTGGTAGCACTCATAACTTAATTGACCTTCGGATCGCCAAACATGATGATTGTTTTGTCCATCCTTGCTCCAGCTTTGAATTCATGATTTCCAAAGGGAGAACCTTACCTTGCAAGAGGAAGTGTCACAATGTGCCTATCTCTAGTGGAGATTATAACTTGCGCTCTGACATGTTTTTCTTGCCCTTAGGTGGATGTAATGCAGTTTTGGGCGCTCAATGGTTACGCACACTTGGACCCATATTATGGGATTTTGTTGAACTTTGGATGCAGTTTTCAGTCAATGGAAAAAAAACACATTGAAGGGCTTACAACTAGGGTCTCTCATCATCATCAGTTCACATCACATGGAAAATATTCTTCATAGGAATTCACATGGTGTCATTGCTCATCTCCATTCCATTTAGATGCAACCATCAATAGTCTCCACTAATCCCTTGGATTTATAACAAATTTTGGATCGATATGCATGTGTCTTTTTGAACCAGTGGGATTGCCACCTTCAATACATGGGGACCATCATATTCCTATCCTCCCTGGAAGCATCCCTCCCAACATTAGGCCTTATCGCTACCCATTTCACCAAAATATAGATATTGAGATGCTCATTTGGGGATTAATGAAACAAAGTATTATTCTCCCTAGTACCAATTCCTTTTCTTCACCAGTTCTTCTTGTCCAAAAAAATATGCGTCATGATGCCTCTGCATTCAATTTTGAGCACTTAATCACATCATAATCAAGGATAAGTTTTTAATTCATTTTGTTGATGAAATTCTTGATGAGCTTCATGACACTCATTTTTATTCAAGTTGGATCATCATTCTGGATATCACCAAATTCAGGTTCATGAGGATGATATCCCTAAAACAGATTTCTGCACACATGATGGCCACTATGAGGTTTTGGTCATGCCCTTTGGCCTCACTAATGCTCCTTCCACATTCTAGGCATTGATGAATAAAATATTTCGGCCCTACTTTCGAAACTTCATTTTGGTCTTCTTTGATTATATCCTCATCTATAGTAAAACATGGGATGAGAATCTCCATCATCTGGATCTTGTACTGAAACTTTTATATGATCATCATCTCTGTTCCAAAAAGTCTAAACTTTTTTTGGGTAGGATGAAGTAAAGTATCTCGGGCATATTTTTTCAACACAAGGGGTTCATGTGGATCCTTCCAAAATAGATGCCATGAAAAAATGGTTGCATCCTCAGACACTCAAGAGCCTTTGTGGTTTTTTGGGACTGACTAGATCCTTCCACAAGTTGTCAAGGATTATGGGAATATTGCAGCTCCATTAACAACTCTATTGAAAAATAATTATTTTACATGGACATATGCTGCCGAGTGTGCATTTGAAAAATTGAAACAAGCTATGTGTACCACATATATTCTAGTTATGCCCTATTTTTACAAGCCATTTATTACTAAGGCTTAATGATTGTGACAATGAAATTGGTGTTTCTCTCCTTCAAGATGAACATCCCATTGTGTTCGCCAGCAAATCCCTTTCTAGTAATAATTTATACACCTCTACATATGAGAAGGAAATGATGGCTATTTTGCATGCACTAAAAAAGTGGTGACCATACCTATTAGGAATCATTCTTGCATTAATACTAATCACCATAGTCTAACATATTTCTTGGAGCAATGAGTCTCATCCCCAACAAAACATAAATGCGTTAGAAAAATTATGGGTTATGACTATGAGATCACTTACAAGAAGGGTAAGGATAATCTTGTAGTAGATGCTCTTTCTCACACATTTGATGACCATGTTTCTCTTTTAGCTATTTCTATGCCTATTCCAATTGGTTGTAATTTGTTCAGCAAGGTTATGTTAATGAATCTTCATTATCCGAAATCATCCAAAAGTTGGACAATAACCCTCATGTTGTACTGTATTACTCTTGGGATGGTATTTCTCTGAGATACAAGGGTCATCTGGTGCTTCCCCAAAGCACATATCATCAACAAGTTGTATTCTATGAACTCCATGCTTCTCCATCAACATGGCACTTTGGGTTCCTCAAAATGTATGAGCAGGAATGATGTAACTTATTTTGAAAGGGAATGAAAAGAGAAATTCAGTATATGGTGGTTGAATTTGATACCTTCCAATGCCACAATGGTGAAATGACACTCATTTTCTGATTACTCGAAACCTTTCCCATCCCTACAGGGATTTGGACATATATTTCAATGGATTTCATTGAAGGGCTCCCTAAATTTGGAGGGAAGACGGTGATATTTGTTGTGGTTGATCACCTCTCCAAATATAGTCATTTTTGTGCCCTCATTCATCCATATACCTCCTCCTCAGTCACACAAATTTTCATGGACTAGATCTTCCTTCTTCATGGAACCCTTCTTCCATTGTCTCAGATTGCGATGCAACTTTTACAAGTCATTTTTTGACAGAACTATTTCGCCATACTAGCACAAAACTAAAGATGATTTTAGGGTATCACCCACAAAGAGATGGTTAAAATCAAGTTATCAACAAATATTTGGAAGCTTATCTTCATTGCTTCACCTCTGAACAACAACATCAATGGGAAAATTGGCTCCCTTTTGTTGAATGGTTGTACAATAACTCCTACCACACTACATCTAAAATGACTCCATGTGAAGTAGTCTATGGTCAAGCAAGACTAGTTCTCCTTCTATACACCCCTAGCAGTTCACCAGTTTAGGAAGTTGACACAGTTCTCTGAAATCGAGATCATATTCTTCACATTTTGTAGGACAATATTCACATCGAAAGAAACCAAATGAAACAACAAGCCGATCAACACCATTTTGAGCACACTTTTCAAGTCAGAGATATGGTTTTTCTTCATCTGCAGCCATACAAGAAATCATCCTTGAAAATTAAAGGAAGCCATAAGATGGCTCCAAATTTCTATGGGCCATACAAGGTTCTTCATAAGATTGGGTATGTTTCTTATAAATTGGAACTTCCTCCTTCTTCTCACGTTCACTCAATATTCCATGTCTCTTGTCTTAAGAAATTTCATTGGCACCAACATCAGATCACAAACAATTTTACCAAAACTGGATAATGAAGGATCCATCATTTTGGAGCCAAAGTCTATCCTCAATAGGCACACTCATCAACTTCGCTCTCAATCCATCACAGAGGTATTAATTCAGTGGCACAACATGCAACCAATAGATGCTACATGTGATCTAGGAGGATCTTTAATATTTGATCAAAGTAAAAGTCTTCAAACAAAAAAATAAAACTTGAAGGGTAAAATATCTCATCGACATCTTTCCTTCAAAGCTTATTTCATGTGAAACAACCTCCGGATGCAGAAGTTATCAGCGGTTGAATTTTCGAAAAAAATGTTAAAAAATGGGCAAAGTGGTAAAAATAAATGGCAAATTAATGGCTTAGAAAAATTGGTTGGAGTCTATGGGATTTGAACCCAAGACCTCCAAATCCCCATAGCCTTCGCAATATACCACTAGAAAATATTCTGCATTTGTTCCTTGTTAGTGACATGGCATAAAAAACTATATAAAGTTGTATAGCAATTAATTTGAAATAGGGGGGTGGTCAAGGGCTTATCCCTCGACCCCAAGTTCAACGCCAAGACCCCCCTAAAATTATAGGTTATGTTATATTTCCATCCGCCATAGTTAAAAAAAAACCATATCTCTATGCTACATACCATATATTATAATATGCCAACATGTGTTAACCATATCCGATCAACTAGTAACCATATCAGTTGAATTATGCACCGTGCAAATGGGTAACCAAAAGCGCATGGTAAGGGAGAAGTCTACAGGTTTAACCCCAGAACCTCTTCCCTTATACACCAGTTCCTTTACCATTGGGCCACTACTGCTCCATTGAGATAGCCATGTCGTAAAACCCTTAAAATGTTGATACATATCAACAACAAAGAAGGGTCATGTGGCTTCTCCGCGCAAGCCCTTTCTCACTTTAAAAAGCCACGAATTTTTTAATCTCAACATAATTTATTTTACCATTTGTAGTAATGGTTCTCGAGATGATAGTTATATAGTGCATTTATGTGCATAGCCATTGAGATGATAAAGTACATGCCGTACAAGCGAGGCAGAGATAGTTCTTTATTTGCATGCTAGAGGAGGCCTCAGGAAAAATTGGTCGAGGTTATACTCATTTTTCTTGAAATTTTGAGAGGATTGCAGTGGTGATGTCTATTTTTGCTGGTGACTGACAGAAAATAGAAGTGGTTCCAAAAACCCAATATTGTAAGCTTTGAAGACTTAATAAGATTGGCCTTCCCATTGAAAGTGGCCTAAAGATGTAGCCCAGGAGGGGTGAACTCCGTTATCATCTCTTGTCTTAATTTTATGGTTTGTATATTTGTTTTATTTTCTTATGTGAATGATTTAAATAATTAAAAAATAATCTTTTAAGCATGTTTATGAATGTTTAACATATAAATTTCACATGCAAATTTATGGTTAAAAAGATCCTGATATTTCAGATCAAGTTTTGTATAAGAGAAAAATACCTAGTGCGTTGTGATTTTATATTAACAAGATCCAGGCTACAGTGTGGTGAAGGATAAATTAAAGAGTTTGATTCATATATTGGTTCAAGAAGAGGTAAAATGTCTTCACCAAAAGGAGAAGAAGCAGCTTCTTCTATCCCATATGAAGGGGAATTTCAGAAATATTTCATGAGAATGCAAATCATGGTAGAAGAGCTCTATCAATATCAGAAGAGAGGTGAACAAGGAGGTCCATCTCATGCTGAAGGTGAAAAAATAAGGAGGTGGTGAGGAACCTCCTAAAACTTGACCATATTCTCCATCTTATCTTGATGGTTCTTTACATTCTCTATTTGAAAAGAAAAAAACAAAATTTGACTTTAATGTGCCTCATTTAAAGCTGGATATTAAATTTGAATTACCTATGTATAATGGAGAGCTTAATGCTGAGAAATTGGTCAATTGGATCCGTAAAATTGAAGTTTACTGTAGGATTAATTTTTTTACTAAAGATAACATTAAAATTCAATTGGCTTCTCTCCAACTTGGAGGGACTACTCTCATCTGGTGGGAGAGTAGATCTCAAGAGAATCTTGCCACAAAAGGTAAAATCATCTCTTCTTAGTATGAACTCACATTAGTATTAAAAAGGTAGTTTTATCCATTAGGGTACATGCAACAAGCAATGATGGAATGGCAGAATTAGAGGCAAGGTAAGAGACAAAGTGTGCAAGATTACATACAAGAATTCCAAAAAAGAGTAGTGGTACTTGGTATACCTCTCTACACCTAGTAAACTCTTCTCAAGTATATAGGAGGATTGCATAGTTATTTACATCATATGTTATTGATGTTTAATCCAACTAACCTTGATGAGGCATGTGTTCAAGAAAATCTCATAGATAAGAAGGGGAAGAATACCAAAGAGAAATTTTCCAAGAAACCTTTCAAACCAGAAGTAAACAAGTTTAAATGTACGAGGAAAGGTAATCACACAATTACTATATAGAAGGAAGGAGATAAAACTACCCATACTCATTGTCAAAATAAAGGTCATGATGCTTCCAAATGTTCAAAACTTCATCTGGAGATCAAGCTTGATAATTTTTTGGAATAAAGAATACAAAAAGACTACTACAATAGAAATCCAACATGATTTGGGGTCAGACTCTAGGGATGAAACTAAGGTGGTTGCTACAAGAATTCAAGGTAAAATTCCTTCTTGATCTGTTTCAAGAAATGAACCTGTCATTGATGAAAGAAATAGGAGTGAGTTATTTCATATTAGAGTAATTTCCAAACATACAAAAAATGATACTCTTTTTTTTATAGTGGGTCACAAGCAAACCTCATTTCAGAAGAAATTGTTAACAAATTACAATTGGAAACTGAGTTACACCCTAAACCATATCCACTTGGATGGGTATGTGATAATGAAAAATTACAAGTTACAAAATATTGTAGAATTAGGTTTTCCATCACTTCTAGATTTGTTGATGAGGTAGATCTAGATGTGGCTTTGTTGGATATTTGTGGTATTGTGTTGGGTAGTCCATATCTATATGATAGGAAGGCAATATTTTACAGGGAAGATAACAAGTATTAGCTCATTAAGGATGGAATTGAATATATCGTTTGTGAACATGGCATTAAAACTAATCTTTCTTAAGTTTATGCAAATCAAATGAATAGGTTAATAAATGCAAGTAAGAAATTTTTTCTTATGATAGTACAAGAAAAATATGTTGAACAAACTGAATCCTTTAAATGTTGTGATCCTAAACTTAAAAAGGAATTGATAAAGGTGGTATCTAATTATGATATTTTGTTTCAAGAACCTAAAGGCTTGCCTACTAAAAGGGAAATTCAAAATGAAATTAATTTACAACAAGATGCACCTCTTCCTAATATTGTACAGGTTTTCCATTGTTGAGAATGGAGAGATAAAGAAACAAGTTCAAGAATTGATTAAGAGAGGGTCCATTCGACCAAGTTACTCTCTGTGTGGTTCACCAATTGTTTTGGAGGCAAAGAAATATGACACATGGAATATGTGCATTGATTACAGGGCACTAAACAGAATTACAATAAAGAGCATGTATCTTCTTCCTCAAATTGATGATCTTTTAGATAAGCTTAAGAATGCAATCTTTTTTCACTAAGTGAGATTTATGAAGTGGCTATCATAAAACCAGTATTCATGACAATGATATTTGGAAGACTTATTTTAAAACTAAACATCGATTGTATAAATAAATGGTAATGCCCTTCGGGATTTGTAATGTAACTTCAACATTTATGAGGGCGATGAATGATGTGGTTAGGCCCTTCATTGATGGCTTTGTCATAGTATACTTAGATGCTATTTTTATTTTCTTTCGAACTTGGGAAGATCATTTCAAGCATGTTAAACATGTCTTGGATGTACTTGTAAGGGAAATTTTTTACCTAAATATGTCTAAATGTGATTTTGGAAAGACATCTTTAGTTTATCTAGGTTACACTATAGGGGGTGGTGAATTGAAGATCGATCCCTCTAAAGTGGAGGTCACTGTAAACTAGTCTAAGCCAAATAATCTAACATATGTAAGAAGTTTCTTGCGAGAAGCTCAATACTGGATGAAGTTCATTGTTAAGTTCTCCTTCATAGATTCCCCTTTACATGCTTTGACAAGCGTGACCAAAGTGTATCAATGGGAAGGAAAGGAACAAAAATCCTTCAACACACTGAAAGAAAAGATCAACACAGCTCCAATACTTGCATTGTCAGATCTACAACAACCATTTGAGATATAAATTGATCATTAGTGGTTATGCAATGGGGGAAGTCCTAATGCAACATAAAAAACCAATATGCTATCATTATGAAACTTTCTTTAATACAACAATCAACTGTCCAACCTATGACAAAGAGCTGTATGCATTAGTACAAAGTGTTAAAAAGTGGAAACATTACCTAATCGGTAAAGAAACAATCACCAGGGATGACTTTAAGAACCCCCCTAGATTTATACGTATAAAAAATGGGCAAATCTCTTTGATATATAGGAAAATTTGAAGGAAATTTTATCAATAATATAATATGTATATATATAAAAATTGGCGAATATTTCTTTTTATTATATAATGTTGTAAAATCCTGGAGAATCTTTCATTTTATTATATAATGTTGTAAAATCTTGGTGAATATTTCACTTCATAATAAAAAAATTGTAAAACTAGTGAATATTTCACTGATTTATAAAATATTGTAAAAACAGAGGAACAACAACATTAGTCAAATAACATGAATCACATCATCAACAATAGAACATGTAGACTCACGAGTCATAACTGGAAGGTGTCAATGAAACACAACTGCACTAACTAGATTTAGGGTAAGTGGGGAGCACTTGTTATCTCGTCCCTTAATGGTCAAGCAGACATGTGGGGTCTTGAATCTTGACAAACGGATAAACTAATAGAATCATACATTATTCTTGATCTTGGCCTTCACTAGAAAATTGAGGTCATGGAGGATAATACAGTTATGTATTATAATTATGTCAATTGATTATTGCATTAGATGAATGTTGGTTTCATGTCAATAGGTTTCCTACGATCAATGCATAGGAACCTAGTGCATAGACCATTTTTCTCTTCGCTTAGATATGTATAGCTCATTTATTTTTTGAATAACGATAAGTATTTACAAAGAAAATATACAACCAACATAAAAGAATAAAAAAAGGAAAGGAAATTAATTCATGCAACTAAAAGGTAATAAAAACATATTTTTTCAAACCCTGAATCAATGGAAATCGACTAAAATCAATATTGATTCAAGCTACAACAAAGGGTTAAACAAAGCATCAAATGGGGACTAGAAGCATTCAAGGGACTAACACAAAGCTTTGGACTGCAATTTATATGCAATATTACATCTTGGAAATTCTAAGAACTTGTTAAGATGTTGGAGATGCAATCATGATGGACATATTGTGAGATTTTGTTACATTGTAAAATGCTACAACTGTGATGTATTTGGTCACCAACCTCAAGACTGCAGAAAGTCAAGAAATCCCTCAATTAAAGGAAGAGTCCCATATATGCTAAGAAGGAGTCCAACAAAATCTGGAAGAGAACAAAAAATTAAGAAATGCATAATCTAGGTAAGAAATAAAAACATCTTTCCTCAAACCGTTGAATCAAAGGAAATCAAATGAAACTAGTGAAGCTACTACAAATGTTTCAGTAAAGAATCAAATAAGAACTACAATCATAATGCATTCAAGGGACTAACACAATATTTAACTAAAATAAACCCAAACTTCCACAATTGACAAAATACTACAAAGATAAACAGTAAGCAAGCCATATAAATTTTCGAAGGTACAAATCTAGAAATTAACACGGTTCATGTACTAGAATGAGGCCATTCTTGCTTAGAGAAAGTATTGTTAAATTATTTATTTATCTTTTAATACTAGGACACTATCTATGTGAAAATATAGGCCCCAGCTTAGTCAAATTCCAACTTCATTTCCTGTCACAAACAAGAAAGACAATTCAATAGTTCCAAATTAAAACATCAATCTTAAATAACTAACATCAAGGAAATGAAATCCCTATCATCAATGTTAGAACGAAAACACAAGATATAGAATCTATTTTTACCTTAAATGCATCCTCAAATTGACATATAGTGATATTTCTGCCATAAATACTTTTCAACCTACTCCAAAAATAGAGGAACAAAAACATTAGTCAAATAACATGAATCACATCATCAACAACAAAACTCGTAGACTCACAAGTCACAATTGGAAGGTGCCGACGAAACACAGCTGCACTGACTAGATTCAGGACACTTGGGGACTCCACTTGTTATCTCATCCCTTAATGGTTCAATAGACATGTGGGTACCTGAATCTTGACAAACTAATAAACTGATAGATTCAGTCATTATGCCTGATCTTGGCCTCCACTAGCCAATTGTGGTCATGGAGGCTATTACAATTATGCATTGTAATTATGCCAATTGATTATCACATTAGATGAATGTTAGTCTCGTGCCTGTAATTACCCCGGTTTTGACCTCGGTTGCATTAAAGGGTACATGATGTATATATTGTAATTAATCGTGGTGTGGAGCTAAAGGCAAAATCCCCACCATTGATTTGGTTGTGTTATGTTTCAGCAATTGGGATCGTTGCCGATGGTATATCGTGCTATCCGACACATAATAGTTTCGACATCATGTAAATATGCACATTAATTAAAATTAACCTACAGCCAGCTATGACGATGCAATGTTAATGAAAAGGGTATGATTTTCCTAAGGATAAGGGGAGGGGAATGTTAAACCTTGGACCTAGGGGGGAAATCTATGTGTCAACCACCCATTGAAAATTCTCCTATTGTTAGTTAGGGGTATTTATTGTTGGGTAGTGGTGGGTGGCAGGTTTTCCCACACGTACACTCCACCAACAGACTCCACCACTTCACATGGGTAGGGATTCTTCGACTCCCCCACTCTCTCCATCGTTTTGTCCCATCTTCACGCGGAGGGACGGTTTGCTCTTCATTCTTCATGCACAGGATTCTTCCTGGTTTTTTCTTCATGCAGCAAGCTGGAAGGCCTGCCTCAAGACACGATCTCTGCATGTATAGATGTTTTCCTTACTGATTGGGTGGATGGTGTTGGGTGTATGCTTCCCCTACCCATTACGGTCTGTGCAAGTTTTCCCATGGCTTCATCGTTGAGAACGGGTTGTTGTTTCCCCACGTTTGTTGGCTATGTCTACCTTTACATTTTGGGCTGATGTAGGTTGTTATGGAGTCATTTTGGCCATGATAGCGCCAAGAATGACTCAGGAATTTTTTTCCCTTGTCCCAGCTGTTAATAGCTTGTTTTATTGCGGTTATGCAGTGGTTGGACTTAGGACTGTATGAAGTGGGATTGGAGGTTGGGTATGCTTTAGAAACCTGGTGTTTGAGAGCCACACAGATAGAGTTAGATGGCTGGATTTCTTCTCCACAACCCTGAGATAGCACTGGAAAGGGAAGTTAGAGCCTGAGAGACTGTGTAGCAGAGAAAGGACTGATTCCTAGTGTTGGGTGTGTGTGGGTGTCTTAGAAGTCAGGATAGCTCTGGTGTAGGCATCCTTAGCTCTCCCATGAGCTCACTAGCTTAGCATTCAGCTTTTCCTAGCTCCTTGATAGCCCGATAAACCCTACTGTGTTGGCTTGGCTGATTTGCTTACCTTGGTTATGTGTAATCCTGCTTAGTCCCTTATTCCTTGGGGAATCATGCCCAGCTCGGGGGTGGCAATGTTGTTGAGAGATTTATGAGCATGCTGGCCTATGGTTGGGTGGAACATTGTAGTGATGTAGCTGGTTGCGAGATGAATTCTTGATAAGATAAGTATTCTTGTCTATTTTACTTCTGCAATCATATTTGATGTTTAATGAATGATGATGAACATGTTGAATGCTTGCATGAATGGATGTTTTCTTCCGCTGTATGTTGAATAATTATGCATCTTTGTATGTTTTCTATTTTAAGCATTGTATATTCAGTGTTATATGCATGTTCATCTTCCTAGGGCTATTTTCTCGGATGTTTGATGATTTGGTAGAGTCCTCTTCGTCAGTCAGAGGGTTGGGGATGTTACAGTAAGTGTTATATGCGTGCTCATCTTCCTGGGGCTATTTTCTCGGATGTTTGATGATTTGGTAGTGTCCTCTTCGCCGGTCGGAGGGTCGGGGATGTTACAGTATGGTATCAAAGCACACGTTGCAGCATGGGCCTGAATGGGCCATGAAGATGCAGTGACAGAGCCATCATTGCAGCATTGGGCCTCAGAGGGCCATGAAAGATCAACTAGTAGAGGCAGGTTGCCTTCTGCCTAGCAGAGATCAAAAATTACGACAGAAAATTTTCTTAAAAAATTTCCTAAGTGCCGAGCTCATCGGGTCATCAGAGAACTAAGTGGGAAGCTCCTCCGATACATTGGAAAGCATAGTTGGAAGGTCATCCGACGAGGGGCAGGCGGAAAAGTTTTTTTTATTATAAATTTCTATGTGTCAAGCCGTCGACTCATCGAAAGACTAAGTAGGAATCCCTTCCGATGCAGCAGACATATTAGTCTAACAGTCATCCGATACAGACCCCGGCGGTGGCCAAAAGAGGAAGAAGAAAAATTGCGGAAAATTTCTAAGTGTTCATCAGTTGTTGGCGGAGAATAGTGGAAGGTGGAGCTGCAGTTTCAACGGAGATCAGCCAAAGACCACCGAAACACTGGCTCAATTTAGTTGAAAGATCCTTCGTTATCGACCATCGGTGATTGGCGAAGGATAGATGAAGAGATCACTGAAACGACGACTCCGTATGGCTAAGGATCGCCGAAACGTTGAGGGAATTTAGTGGAATGGATCAGCGAAACTTAGAAGATGGGTTCGCCGAAACACCACAGCCGTCGGAGAAAGATAGAGGATGAAGGCACCGACAACGACGACGGAGAGAAGATAAAGAGAAAAATTTTCAAAAATTTTCTAAGTCATGAGGACATCAACGATCGACGAAGTTTAGAGGACTAGATCACCGATGATTAGGTGATGAAGTCACCAAACTGTCATCACCGTCGGTGAAATTTAGGTGATGGAATAGTCGACACAGTGGCAGGAGAAAGAAGATGGAACCACCGATGATACGTCGGCAGAAATTAGACGTGGAAAACGCCGAAATGTCAACCCTTTTAGCTGGAAAGGATTTCGATACCGTCTGCAAAAGAGAAGATCAGGACAAAAGTGATGGTTTCGGCAAAAAATAGATGAAGGAAGAGCCACAGTTTTGGTAGAGATATTCTGAATACCATCGAAACGTCGATGAAAAATAGACGACGTAGGTGCCAATACGTCGACGGGAAGAGGAAAAGTTTAATTTTTTTTTTCCTAAGTGCTGAAAACATCGGGAAAAGTTAGAAGATCCGATCGCTAAAACGTCGGCGGAAAGTAGGTGATGGACCCGATACATCGGAGAAAAATAGAAGATGGGATCATCGACAATTAGAGGATGAGGTTGCCGATACGGCGGATACTGTTAGTTGAATGGACCGCCGATATGTCGAAAAGGATTAGAGGTTTGGACTGCCGATGCGGAAGAAAAAGTGTATTGTTTGAGCCGCTGACACATCGAAGATGGTTAGTTGATGAGACCGCTGATGAACGTCGAAAGATTTAGGAATTTGTGAGTCTGTCATTGCAGCTATCCACTGGACTATCATCTCGACGATTAGAGCTTTCGGCTGCCGATAGTACTCAGGTCGTCAATGTAGTGGAATGTTTAAGTTAAAGATCATTGACACATAGTCTTTAGTTGCTCTGACCACCGATGTCACAGTTGTTAGTTGCTTCGACCATCGATAGGATAATGGCCCATGGAAACCATAGAGAATTCGTTGGCCACCGTTGTGGCTGCCTAGAGAACTAGCCACCCGATGAATAGTGCTCTCGATAGCCACTACTATGTCCTAGTTCATTTCATCACTGATGCCGCAGGGGTTGACTGTTTCGACCATCGACAGGGTTAGGGCCGCGGAAGCCACAGGGAGTTTACTACCCGTTGTTGCAGTCTCCTAAGGGACTATTCCCTCACTGCATAGTGCATCCGATTGCCGATATGCAACAAAACTTGGCCTCGCTGATAAATGGTCTGGAAGGCTCACATCGAAAAACTATAGTCGATGGAACTGCCGATACAGCAAAAAATTATTGTTGATAGGGCTGCCGATCAGCACCGGAGGAAATTGTTGATTTGATCGCTGAAGTGTCAAAAATTTAGTTGGAAAGAGACTCGATTTGGAAAAGGAATTTTGGGGGTTTTTAAGTGGCATTTTTCAGAGATTTCGATGGTTTTTCAGTGAAATTCTCAGTAGTCTTTCAGCAGCTTCAGGGTTGAAAAGGAAGAAAAATTCTAGGTGGCTGAAGTTAGCATTCCAGACCAAATATAGTGGTGTGTTTTGCCTAAAATTGGTGAAAATCATCATTTTAGAAGTGGTGTGGTTTTCACACCCGAGGTCAGAATGAAGCATGTGGATAGGCGTTGGAAAGATTATCCACCAGGGAATAAGGGAGAGTCACCAGAATTTGAATGTGGAGCAGAAAGGTACTAGTGTGTTGCTGTCAATTTGGACAAATCTGGGAATTGCATGCCTAGGGGTATCAAGACCATGAAGTCAAACCAGCGGTTGTGTGGAAGAGGAGTTCCATGCAAAGATGAGGGACTTGAAAAGGGAAATTTCCTTAAACCCTGTCTTGCTAATTATAATTACATTTTATAAGTTTCGTACATGAAATGTATGAGGATATGCCTTGCATGCATAGGATATTACATGTTGGTAAGAGTAGTGAGAATTATACATTTATAATGAACCACTAATGTAATTATTGCATTGCCATTGGCATTAGTGGGAAAACCAACAACAACATGGACATGACTGAATATGTTGTTGATGCTGGCGAATGTAACTAGCAACCCTATGGAGAAAGGGATAAGGCAACAAATCCAAGATCAAAAGATGGTGAGCAACTTCTGCAATCTCCTACAAGAAACCGACCAAACTGGTAATGTCAAGGGTGTAAGTAGGACCCATGAAGGTAAGGGATTAATTATGACAATTGCATGGAGTGGTAAAATCAAGAGATCTCATACCATGTGGGCATTTAAAATTTATGCTCCATTCATATAGAAATGTATCATGCTTGTATATGTTGTTATGAACTTAGTAACCCAAAGAAAGTGAGTATTGATGGTCTTGATTACGGTAGGGAATCCTATATGAGGTAGTCATTGTTGATGTAATTGTAACTTTGGAATGTATTTCACTTGTATTTCTTATCTATTATAAGATGATGTTTATTCCGGGATGTTATCATGTTATGTCATGCCCCGATGTTTCGATCAGGAGAATCAATAATATAAACAAGTCATGTCAAGTCATTGTGGGTAACCCTCTGATTGTCTAAGGGTTAAAGTCCCCGCAGTTCTAGGGCACTAGGGTTATTAGACTCTCCTAGTAGAGGTCGGCCCTAGTAGGGTTTTAGTCATGCTGGGATTAGTATAAATAGAGAGTTAGACTCTCTATTTAACACACATCACTTACACACTCAAGTGTAGCGCATAGTTGAGGAAGGAGAAGACACTGGGGCTAGTGAAGAAGAATGTTACTGCTGTCAGGAGTGCATCTTACTATTTTTTGGTTTTACCTTTGTGCTGATTCTATCTCTAAGGAAGTTGTGGGGTTTTCTCCATTTATGGTATCCCCGAGGAAAAATACTGTGTTCATTGTCTCTTGTGTTTGATTGTTGTACTTGTTGTTCTCTTAGTTAAATATCCTAACATAATGCTATCTTGAATGTTGAAAAACTAACATGGTATCAAAGCTAACCTGAGAAAAAGACACAGTGCAGCTGCAAGAACTAGGGATTCCTACTTTGTGGATCTCTCTCCACATATTTTCAGCAAAAGTAAGGTGGAATAACTCTCCTCCTTAGGGCACATATTTATGTCGAAGCAGAATCCAATTCTGAGGTTTTTTAGTTTTGGACCTATCACTACTGTCGGAAATTAGGGATTTTCACAGAGGAGGAATTTTTTAGTGAGACCAGGCCTGGATTGATCTCCTCCCCAAAATCGAAGTTAGGGATAAATTTCAAGGCATTTGGTTGGACAGAACTCTGGAAAAGCAAAACCCTAATTTGCTGTTGAACCAGCTCTGTAGGATTTCAGCTCAAGTTTTAGATCCGACATCTTAACCTGGTAAGATCTAAAATCTTTTATATTTCCATTTGAGGTTCTCGGTTAATATGTCTTATCATACCAAGCTTGATGGAGCTGATAACTTCCTAGCTTGGAAGTATAGGATCTCCCTGGTCCTGGAAGAGAATGAGTTAGACTCCTACATCCATGAGGAGGTTCCAGTTCCAGAGGGAGATGAGGCTAAGGCCTTACATAAGAAGAATTTGGTTATGGCAAAGAGAATCATTGCTGATTCTATCAAGGATCATTTCATACCATAGGTGTCCTCCCTAAAGACACCTAAAGCTATGTTTGATGCCCTAACCAAATTGTTTGAAGGGAAGAACATAAACCAGAAGACGACTCTAAGAAACCAGCTAAATAATGTGAAGATTCAAAATGCAAAAACAATCCAGTCTTACTTCACAAGAGTTTCTCATATCAAGGAACAACTAGACGCTGTTGATGAAGAAGTGGAAAATGCAGAGATTGTGATGACTACTTTGAATGGCCTCCCTAGGTCATGTGATTCTTTCATCCAAGGAATCTGTGCTAGAAAGAAGTTAGTCAAGTTCAAAAGACTATGGGAAGAGTGTTCTCAAGAAGAAGCTCGAATAACAACTCGAGAAGAGAAGATGGGAAGTGAAGATCAGGCTCTCACGGTACACTCCAAGTCTCACCCCAAGACATCCAAAAGAATATCTCATTTCCAGAGAGGTAAGTCCTATCACAAAAAGGATTTATCTAGAGTCATATGTTATACATGTGATGAAGCAGGACATTATGTAAAGAACTATCCTAAGAAACCAAAGCCAAAAAAGAAGAGCAATAAAAGAAGACATCATGCTCATACTGCAGAGGATGATGAACCATCCAAGAAGAGAACTAGATATGAAAGTGAAGATTCTTCAAGCGAGGATGAATATGTTTTGATTTCTACTCTCACGTGAAACATTACTCATGGAAGTGATGATTGGCTCATCGATAGTGGGGCTTCCAAACATATGATAGGATTCAAGGAATCCTTTCTAAGACTGTCAGAACATGAATCACCTCACAAGGTAAAGCTAGGAGATGACTACCAATATCTAATAAAAGGTAGTGGGGAATCTTCCTATAAACTAGACTCTGGAAAGTCTCCAACAATGAAGGAAGTATTGTTTGTTCCAGGACTCAAGAAGAACCTCCTATCCATATCAGCATTAGATGCAAAAGGAATCCAAGTTGCATTCATAGATGGTCAAGTCATCATGATGCGGTGGTGATTGGAGAACAAGAAGGAGGATTGTACAAATTGAAGTGCCATCCAGAACAAGCCTTGGTCCATGACAGAGTAGAACCAAGTGAACTTTGGCATAGAAGGCTTGCACATGTGCATTACAGAGCACTACCGATTGCAAGAAAAGTTGTTGAAGGTCTTCCAGAAATCCAAGAAAAACATGATGGGGTCTACAAAGGATGTGCAAAAGGAAAGAATACAAAGAAGACATTTCCAAGCAGTAAGAGAAAAGCAAAAGGAATCTTGGAAATCATCCACTCCGATGTATGCAGTCCTATGTCATCAAACTCACTAAGTGGGTATGCATATTATGCTTCTTTTATTGATGATTTTTCTAGGAAGACATGGGTTTACTTCATGAAGAACAAAGACAAAGTATTCAGCAATTTCAAGGAAGTCAAAGCCTTGATCGAGAACCATACTGAAAAGAAGATCAAGATTTTTCGATCAGATAATGGCAAAGAATTCACTTCAAATTAATTCAAAGAGCTATGCAAAGAATCAGGGATTAAGAGGGAGTTTTCCACTCCTTATAATCCACAGTAGAATGGAATTGTAGAAAGGAAGAATAGAACTATCATGGAAGCTGGAAGAGAAATGCTTCATGATCAAGACCTTCCTATGCACCTTTGGGCGGAAGTTGCTCGAACAGTGGTGTATGTACAGAACCGCACTCCACATAGAGTACTCGAGAACAAGACTCCTGAAGAAGTCTTCTCTAGCAAGAAACCAGAAGTCAACCATCTCAGAATATTCAACTGTCCAGTGTACATTCACATTCCAAAAGAAAAGAGGACTAAATTAGATCCTTCAGGAAAAGAAGGGTATATTTGTGGGATATTCTAAAAGCTCGAAGTCTTACAGAATATATTTCCCAGGATTCAAGATTGACATCAATAGGGATGTGACATTTGATGAAGATACAGCATACAACAAATCCAGAAAGAAACCTGCTGAAGAATCCGAAGAAGCAGAAGCACCCAGAGTTCATGATACAACCATGAACGAAGAAGCTCAAGAAAAGATCGAGAATTTGAAGAACCACAAAGAGCTATAGATCCACCTCTGGAGAAGAATCCTCATAAGAGGAAACCTTCTTGGGTACGAGAACTTATCCAAGGTGCGGAAAGATATGGGGCTACAGAAGAGAATCACAGAGAAAGAAAGAGGACCAGATCCTGCTCCGGGTATGTAGCTTTACTATGTGATTTCATTGACAAAGAACCTTCCAGTTATGAAGAAGCGACAGAACGGAAAAAATGGAAGGATTCTATGATCGAGGAATACCAATCGATCATGAAGAATGATGTTTGGGATGTTGTCCCAAGACCAGAAGTGAAGTTAGTTGTAACTTCCAAATGGATCTACAAAATCAAGCATGCTGTAGATGGTAGCATTGAAAAATATAAGGCAAGATTTGTGGCTCGGGGTTTCTCTCAGAAAGAAGATATAGATTATGAAGAAACCTTTGCACCTATAGCCAAATACACTTCCATCAGATCAGTACTTGCTCTGGCTGCAGTAATGAAATGGAAGATACACTAGATGGATGTCAAGACTTCTTTCTTGAATGGTGTAGTAGAAGAGGAAGTATATGTGGAACAACCACTCGGTTTTGAGACACATGACAGGGAGTCTCATGTGTGCAGATTGAAGAAAGCCCTGTATGGCTTGAAACAGGAACCCAGGACATGGTATGGTAGAATTGATAGCTTTCTATCCAGTTTGGGCTTTACCAAGAGTAAAGCAGATTCCAACCTTTACTACAAGGTTGAAGATGGCAACCCAGTGATACTTCTACTATATGTAGATGATCTATTTGTAACAGGTATGGATGGGTTGATTGCTGATACAAAGAGAAAGCTTGCAGTCGAGTTCGAGATGAAGGACTTGGGTATGATCCATTATTTTCTAGGTATGGAGGTGTGGCAGAGTACAAATGGAATCTTCCTTAGACAAGGGAAGTATGTAGTAAAGATCCTGAAGAGGTTTGGGATGATGGACTACAAGTCTATGGCCACACCTATGGCATCGAACCTAAAGCTATTGAGTGATGCTTCATCAGAGTAGGTTGATTCTATGATGTATCATCAGATGATTGGGTCCTTGATGTACCTGATGAACACGAGACCATACATTTTCTTTGCTGTGAACACCTTGAGCCAGTTCTTGACAGATCCGAGAAATGTTCACTTGATTGCGGCAAAGCATATTCTGAGGTACCTGAGGGGTATAGTTGATTATGGGATCAAGTACGATGAAAATAAGAAGATTGACCTGGATGGTTATGTTGATTCAGATTGGGTAGGCAGTGCCATCGATAGGAAGAGCACTTCAGGGTGTTGCTTCAGTATGGGATCAGGTGTGATCTCTTGGTTTAGCAGGAAGCAATCCTGTGTGGCACTGAGTGCAGCTGAAGCAGAGTATGTCACAGCTTGTTTAGCTAGTTGTGAGGCAATATGATTATGAAAGCTACTATCTGATTTATTTGATCTCTAGATGGATGCTACTTGTATACATTGTGACAACTAGAGTTGCATGAAGTTGTTAGAGAATCCAGTGTTCCATGAAAAGTCGAAGCACATCGAGATCAAGTATCACTATATAACATATATGGTGCAAAGGGGAGCAATGAAGCTCCAGTATGTTGCGATGGAGGAACAGATAGATGATGTGTTGATGAAGCCATTAGCTAGGGTGAAGTTCAAGTAATTTAGGGAGAAGCTTGGTGTTCTCTAGATAGAGGTTTCCTCCAATGGAAAGTGATGAGTCCCATATCCATTTTGATGAGCTGAGTCAGATATAAGGGCTGATCCATTCTGTCATGGTGAGAGGATTGGTTCCTTCCTTGATAGATATGAGTACTGAGATTCATAGCCATTCTGACGAGCAGGTCAGATATAAGGGCTGAGCCATTATGTTCATGGCTAAAGGATTAAGTTCCTCCCATGTCAGATATAAGGGCTACCGCCATTCTGACGAGTAGGTCAGATGTAAGGGCAGTGCCATTCTGTCCATGGCTAAAGGATTAAGTTCCTCCCATGATAGATGTGAGAGCTGGCCATTTTGACGAGTAGGTCAGATGTAAGGGCTACCGCTATTCTGACGAGTAAGTCAGATGTAAGGGCAGTACCATTCTGTTCATGGCTAAAGGATTAAGTTCCTCCCATGACAGATGTGAGAGTTGTCCATTCTAACGAGTAGGTTAGATATAAGGGCTACCACCATTCTGATGAGTAGGTCAGATATAAGGGTAGTGCCATTCTGTTCATGGCTAAAGGATTAAGTTCCTCCCATGACAGATGTGAGAGCTGGCCATTTTGAAGGGTAGGTCAGATGTAAGGGCTACCGCCATTCTGACGAGCAGGTCAGGTGTAAGGGCAGTGTCATTCTGTCATGGCTAAAGGATTAGGTTCCTTCCATGTCAGATGTGAGTGCTGGACATTCTGACGAGTAGGTTAGATGTAAGGGCTACCGCCATTCTGACGAGTAGGTCAGATATAAGGGCTACCAAAGACCTACGAGGAGGTAGGCATACACCCAACATGAAAGAAGGCTGGCTCTATAGAACTTCCTGTGACAAGAAGAATCATGAGATAGCACATATGATGATGACCAAAGAAGATCCAGATCGAGCTATGATCCAGATCTAGTTGTGATGACTCTGAGAGATCTAGATCTAGCAGTGATGATCCAAATCGAGTGATGATCTAGATCCAGCAGTGATGATCCAGATCGAGTGATGATCCAGATCCAACGGTGATGATCTAGATCGAGTGATGATCCAGATCCAACAATGATGATCTAGATCGAGTGATGATCCAGATCCAGTCCATTAATGATGATCCAAATCGAGTGATGATCCAGATCCAGTGATGATGATCCAGTGACGATGTTCCAGATCGAGTATGATCCAGTGACGATGTTCCAAATTGAGTATGATCCAGTGATGATGTTCCAGATCGAGTATGATCCAATGACGATGATCTAGACCGAGTGATGATCCAGATCCAAATGAAAGATGACTTGAAGATGAAGAAGACTTGAAGATGCAGATGACGAGATGATCCAGTTGATATAGAGAAGAAGACCAATGATGAAAATTGTGTCGAGAGAATACCTTCCTAGTTAAGAGGGAGTGTTGATGTAATTGTAACTTTGGAATGTATTTCTTATCTATTATAACCCGATGTTTATTTCGGGATGTTATCATGTTATGTCATGCCTCGATGTTCCGATCAGGAGAATCAATCATATAAACAAGTCATGTCAAGTCATTATGGGTAAACCTCTGATTGTCTAAGGGTTAAAGTCCCCGCAGTTCTGGGGCACTAGGGTTATTAGACTCTCCTAGTAGAGGTCGGCCCTAGTAGGGTTTTAGTCATGCCGGGATTAGTATAAATAGAGAGCTGGACTCTCTATTTAACACACATCACTTACACACTCAAGTGTAGCAGATAGTTGAGGAAGGAGAAGACACTGGGGATAGTGAAGAAGAAGGTTACTGCTGTAGGGAGTGCATCTTACTGTTTTGTGGTTTTACCTTTGTGCTGATTCTATCTCTGAGGAAGTTGTGGGGTTTTCTCCATTTTCCTCGAGGAAAAACACTGTGTTCATTGTCTCTTGTGTTTGATTGCTATACTTGTTGTTCTCTAAGTTAAAGATCCTTACATAATGCTAGCTTGAATGTTGAAAAACTAACAGTCATGGTTAGGCCATAGTATGTTTGATTGCATAGTATTCTTGAATCAATACGAGGTAGCATTGAGTGGATATGCATTAAAATATTTTATAAATCTTGTAGTTATGCATTGAATGGATGCATATGAAAAGTCTGAGTAAATGTTGTAGATATGCATACATAAGCATGGGTGCAAATGTTGTGATGCATTGCATGAATGCATTGAGGTAGCGCATGTGTTATTATGACTAACTAATGGTTGAAATGATGAATTGATGATAATCCTAGAATCTTTTCAAGAGTTGTTATGAATGCAGGATAGTAAGTGCATGAAGAGGGTAGTCATGATCGATTGGCTACCAGAAATGCTCTATAGAAGGGCAAGGTGGTACAAATGATACGCTTGTGAAGTTTTAGGTAGATTGTTTGGGGCATGGAAATGAGGGTAAGACCATGAAAAAGACCGAAATATACCATGTGAAATAGCCAAACCTCATGAGAAGAGTCTCATGGTTGTGAAAATAGTTTGTATGCTGAATGAATTGTCAATTTAAATTTGTAAATTTCAGATTTGAGAAATTGCTGACAACTACTAATCAATATTGGCTTGCATAGAATTGTGTCAGGAGGACGCATTGTAAGTGAGTGTTCATGTTATGATAGTAAGCATAAAATCATAATGGAAATAGTGGTGCTGCTTACAAGAGAACCACAAATGAGGACCACCTCATTGCCAAGCAAATCAATTTCTGTAGTAGACAGAGTTGCAAATTCCTATTGAATTTAATTACTAATGTCATTGCTTGGTTATGGAACAATCACTTTGGATTGTATTATCAGATAATGATTGACTATTTGGCTACTTGATGAATGTGCCAGGGGAACACATTGTAGGAAGACCATGTGTGATGACCTGAAGGAGCCAAACTTTATGGGGAGGTTTTCCCCTATCTTGGAAATGGGTTTCAGGTGAAACTCCATTGGACATTTTGGAAATGTCTCATCTGCACTACATGTTGGTAAGCAACATGAGTGAGATGGTATAGATTATGTTGGTAATACATGTGTGGATATGAAATGTAAAAAGGAGTTGGGATGGAAAACCGAGGAACTATCAACTCAGAGAAGGGAGCCCCCATTCCTCCTTAATGAAGGAATACGGCCTCGGAAAATGGATAAGTGTTATGTGACCCTAGCTAAGAATATGCATGTCAAATTGCTAAATTCAATATGCAGAGCATGTTTTGATTTTATTTCCATTATGGCAGATTGCTTGAGTATGAATAGGTCCTACATGGCACACATCGAAAAGGGGTGCACACTTTCCCGATGTCGGATCATGAAAGGGTTTTCAATATTGATTACACCCTAGGGAGTGGACGCACTCCTAGTGTTTCAATACTTGATAGTGAATGATGTGAAATATGATTACAGTTTTAGAGCAATAAAGCTGATGAGTTTGCTTATAGTGCTTGTATTGTTAGGCTAAACAAATGCAGTCTAGTGTTGCACACTAAATGGACAATGGCTTGGGGCTCATCCTACCCTCTACTGAAGAGCACAGAGAAGGAGACATTCCCGAGGGATTGAAGAGCAGAGAAGGGAGTGGTTTCTTGTGTCATATGGGGTAGTGTAATTGTAGCTCACTGCTGGAAATGAAACCTTGAAATGGTAATGGTAAAGTTCCAAGCCCAGTCGATGTGAAGGTGTACTGGCTGGATGGTCTAATAAACCCAACTGTAGGTTGGCTTGACTGTGTAATTATTTGATGTTGTGAAAATTATGGAAATTGTGGTTGGCTGGACATTAATTAATTGATGCTGTGGAAATTATGGGAATGTTACAGTGTTGGCTTGACTACCTGCAGTCTAATAAACCCAACTGTTAGCTGGCTTGGCTGAGTAGCCTGATAAACCCAGTAGTGTATTGGCTTGATTGGCTGTAGCCTAATAAACCCAATTGTATATTGTCTTGGCTAGATGATCTGATAAACCCAACTGTAGGTTGGCTTGACTGTGCTTGTTATATATAAAAGGATGTTATGAAGCAGCTTGCGTGCTGACCTAACATCCAAGTCCATAGTAAATCCCAAGGCTTGCAAAGCAAAGCAAGATCCTGTGGACCAAAGAGGAAACGCACAATACAGATAAGTATTGGATTATTTTTCAATTTCTTGCTTATGAATATACATGTGTATATGATTTGGATATGATGTTTTAAGCTCTTGTTTAAGAGATAAAAACCATTGAGAATAAACTAAACATATGAATCTATTCAATGTTTGAATATAGGTATCGCTGGGAGCGAGGACCATGAAGGCATCCTAGGGGTGCATGTGGACATGTGACTATCATGAAGAGATCATAATGAGCGGTAATGAAAAAGGTGCTAGTGAGACTGTGAAGGTCCTAGCAGCCGAGAAAAACCATGTGGGGAGGCTCCATGGTTGAGAGGTCTGAAATAAACTGGAGACACTAAGTGTCATGACCAAGAGGGATTGGTCCAGCATTCACAGTGAAGTGAAATAGGCTGAGAGCATGAAAACCACAGTGGTGGTGTGGGTTCCAGGATGGAACAAGACAAAGAGGGGAAAAACTCTTGCTGCTCTCTCTTTTTTTTTTTTTGATTATATATATATACTTATGCATTGTGAAAACAAAATATTGTTGAATGCATGTATGACTGAAAATAGAATGTGTTTATTTTCTTAAAGTAAATTATGAATGCTAGAATAGTTAATTCCCTGCCAAAGAATGGATATGAATGAGCTCATGTGCCTGTTGGGAAGGCATGAAAAATATGAAAGTCTCCTTGATGAGACTTGGACTGTCATGCCAACTGAGCAATTAATTGACTAATTTTAATACCTATATTAAGCTTGGTCTAACAGAATTTCAATGATGCATTTCACAGGTGAGAAAAGTGAAATCCAGTAGTGCACATTGATCATGGCAGCAGACCAAAAGTTGTTGGACTTGGCTGGAAGTATTCTTCAAACAATTTCCAAGACCCAAGAGAATCTTGGAGAGATGCTCAAGATATAGAAAAGGAAAAATGAGGTGAACCACCAGATTTTGCAAGACTCTATTTGTTTGCAAAAGGAGGTAAAAAGCCTTCTGGGAGCAATCTGTAAAGGAAGGGAAAGTGGATCAATGAAGGGACATTCGTCCAAGCGATCCGTTAAGAAACATTCCAGGCATGAAGACTCAAAGGAAATTGAGCAAGTAAAGATGAAGCAGCCAGCAAAATGTTGGAAATGCGGAGGACATCATTACCGTCAGGACTGCCCAACGAGGGAACATAAAGAGGGTAGCAGCCACATAGTTCCTAGACTTGGGGATGAGCCAAAAGCTGAGAAACAACATGAGAAGCTCATGGAAGTCGAGGGGATTGGTCCTGAAAGTTCAAGTAAATAATTGAACGTGGGACACACTTGCAAAATTTTGAAATTTTGATGTGCAAATTGTATATGTATTCCTATGTATTAGAACACTGAGGACGATGTTATTCCAAGGGGGAGGGGATTGTAATACCACTGGTTGCATTAAAGGGTACATGATGTATATATTGTAATTAATTGTGGTGTGGAGCTAAAGGCAAAAGCCCCACCATCGATTTGGTTGTGTTATGTTTCAGCAATTGGGATCGTTGCCGATGGTATATCGTGCTATCCGGCACATAATAGTTTTGGCATCATGTAAATATGCACATTAATTAAAATGAACCTATAGCCAGCTACAACGGTGCAACGTTAATGAAAAGGGCATGATTTTCCTTAGGATAAGGGGGGGGGGAATGTTAAACCTTAGACCTAGGGGGAAAAGCCATGTGTCAACCACCCATTTAAACTTCTCTTGTTGTTAGTTGGGGGCAGTTATTGCTGGGTAGTGGTGGGTGGTAGGTTTTCCCACATGCACACTCCACCAGTAGACTCCACCACTTCACGTGGGTAGCGATTCTTCGACTCCCCCACTCTCTCCATCGTTTTGGCCCATCTTCACACGGAGGGACGGTTCGCTCTTCATTCTTCACGCACATGATTCTTCCTATTTTTTTCTTCACACAGCAAGCTGGAAGGGCGGTCTCAGGACATGATCTCTGTGTGTATAGATGTTTTCCTTACCGATTGGGTGGATGGTGTTGGGTGTATGCTTTCCCTACCCATTGCGGTCTATGTAAGTTTTCCTGTGGCTTCATCGTTGAGAATGGGCTGTTGTATCCCCACGCTTGTTGGCTATGTATGCCTTTACATTTTGGGCTACTATAGGTTGTTACGGAGTCGTTTTGGCCATGATAGGGCCAAGAATGACTCAGGAATTGTTTTCCCTTGTCCCAATTGTGAATAGCTTGTTTTATTGTGGTTATGCAGTGGTTTTTCTTCAGACTATATGAAGTGGGATTGGAGGCTGGGTATTCTTTAGAAACCTATTGTTTGGGATCCACACAGACAGAGTCAGATAGCTAGGTTTCTTCTCCACAACCCCGGGATAGCACTGGAAAGGGAAGTCAGGGCCTGAGGTACTGTGTAGCAAAGAAAGGACTGATTCCTAGTGTTGGGTGTGTGTGGGTGTCTTAGAAGTCAGGAAAGCTCTAGTGTAGGCGTCCTTAGCTCTCCCATGAGCTCACCAAATTAGCATTCAGCTTTTCCCAGCTCCTTGATAGCCTGATAAACCCTACGGTGTTGGCTTGGCTGATTTGTGTACCTTGGCTATGTGTAAGCCTGCTTAGTCCCTTATTCCTTGGGGAATCATGCCCAGCTCAGGGGTGGTAGTGTTGCTGAGAGATTGATGAGCACGCTGGCCTATGGTTGGGTGGAACGTTGCAGTGACGTAGCTGGTTGCGGGATGAATTCTTGATAAGATAAGAATTCTTGTCTATTTTACTTCTGCAATCATATTTGATGTTTAATGAATGATGATGAACATGTTGAATGCTTGCATGAATGGATGTTTGCTTTCGCTGTATGTTGAATAATTACGCATCTTAGTATGTTTTCTGTTTTAAGCATTATATATTCAGTGTTATATGCATGTTCATCTTCCTGGGGCTATTTTCCCGAATGTTTGATGATTTGGTAGCATCCTCTTCGCCATTCGGAGTGTCGGGGATGTTACAGTAAGTGTTATATGAATTTTCATCTTCCTAGGGCTATTTTCCTGGATGTTTGATGATTTGGTAGCGTCCTCTTCATCGGTTGGAGGGTCGGGGACGTTACAGTGCCAATAGGTATCCTACTATCAATGCATAGGAACCTAGTTAATAGACCATTTTTCTCTTCACTTAGCTATGTAGAGCTCATTTATTTTTTTGAATAATGATAAGTATTTACAAAGAAAATATACAATCAACATAAAAGAATCGAAAAGGTGAAGACAATTCATTCATGCAACTAAAAGGTAATAAAAAATTATTTTCTCAAACCCTGAACCAATGGAAATCAACTAAAACCAATCTCGATTCAAGCTACAACAAAGGGTTAAATCAAGCATTAAATTAGAACTAGAAGCACTCAAGGGGCTAACACAATATTTAACCAAAATACACACAAACTTAAAAAATCAACAAATTGCTTCAAACAAAAGCAATAAACAAACCATAAAAATTTGTCAAGATATTCGTGTTAAACAACAACATGGTTTCATGTACTTGAATGAGCCCATTCTTGCTTAGCGAAAGTGTTTTCAAATTAGTTATTTATCATTTAATGTTAGGACACTGTCTATGTGAAGATATAGCTCCTAGACCTAGCTTTCTCAAACTCTAGCATCATTTCCTGTCACATACAAGAAAGAGCCAATGTAAGAGATAAATATCAAAACATCAATATTAAAATAAGCTACATGAAGGTAATGTAGCTCAAATAATCAATGTTACAACAAAAAAGTACAATGTAGAATCTATTTTTACCTAAAACAAAACCTCAAATTCACATATAGTGATCACCAACAAGGGTACATGGAACACCTAGACCAAAATAAGACTGAAGAGTCCCTCATGTGTATTAGATAATATACAATCTTAGGTGAAATTCATTTTCCAATTCACGTTTTGGACTTGGAACTCATTTTTTACATTCTAAACATGACCTTCTCCAAATCAATCGTCATTATGATAATCCAAAACATTATGTTCCGCATCAAGTTCATTAGAGAAATTTGTTATATTGTTTTCTCCCCTTCTTTCATGATCTAATTGCCAAAGAGATAATGCTCTTTCATATGGAAAATTGTCAACCTCATAATTTGTTACATAAAATATTAAGCATGTATCCACATTTTTATCAAGCTTGTTCCTCAACTTTGACTTCAAGAGTGTAAGTGCACTAAACATTCTCTCATCCTCCACTGATCCCAAAATCATGGTTTGACATGAAGCCACTAATTTGAAATAGTCTGGCATTCTTTGTTGTAGGATTTCACTACCACTGAGCTTAGTCCATAATCTTGCAGTTGCACCATATTCTTTATTATCCAATGGAGAAAATTGGTCCCACATTGTTGTAGCAAATCATTGAGCTTGATCTGTCATTTTTTCTCAATCTAAAATACCTTGAATATGTTCTCCTTGTATCTCGGCCTCTCGATAAAAATGGCTCTGTAAAATATTTCATTTCTCTATAAAGTCAACCTTTAAAGTATCTGAACATTGACTATGGTTCCAATATTGAGGGTATACGACAGACATTGCCTCCAACAATTCATCTCATGGAAATTGTTCTCTTATCTCTAATGATAGTTATTTTGCAATTTATATCAAGTTGCGTCTCACTAAAATTACAACATCATAAAATCATTCTCTTGACATGGGGCATTGTTTGGTGGATCTTCCTAACTTATCATTATAACAAAAGGGAACCATAATCCCACAAACTTCCATACATAGCATCCCTTTTTCATCAAACTTAAAAAAAATCATCATTTTCTATATTTATTATCTTACTCCATTTTGTAAATGCTACACCTGTAAAAGACTCTACCATAATATACAAATTATGCAATGCAAGACATGTTAATTTTCTTTCTCTTGTGTATTCATCAATATACATCGTGTGACTCTAAGCCATCTTCACGAGGTTATTCATTTCATGAAGCATAGGAAGAATTCCAGCCAGTGTTAATAATGTCTCTATGTCAGTTAGTAGAAATAGAAGAGTTTGAGCTTTTTCTACACTTGATTGATGTTTATACATCACCCCTACCAAGGATGCATATTCATTGAATAGTATTTCAGTTGGTCCCTTCAGTGATATCCATATTGTATCAACATCTTTTAATAGTTTTTTTTCATTTGTAACACCATCAAAAACAATTTTAAACCTTAAAAATTGTTTGGGACTTTGAAAAAAGTATGCATGAACCTCACGTACAAGATATTCAACCTTTGGAACCAATGAAAAGTTTCTCACTATTTTAAATGCAAGATTTATCCTGTGATTCATACAATGAATAGTAAGCATATACGGTGAAGTCAAGAATTTCAGTCTAGCACAAAGGCCATTCATTTGTCCTTGCATTACTGATGCTCCATCTGCTCCAACACATACGAACTTTTTTGCAATCATGGAATGATCCATACCACCAATTTCCTTCAAACTATCAATAACAAGTTCATAATTTTTTTCTGTTGTAGAACTTTTGGTCATTTTATGGATTCCAAGTAGAAAAGAATGCCTGATACGGTCATTGATCATATAAATGCTCATGCAAATCCATGAATTATTATCAATCACCGTAACTTCATCCAAATACAATGACAAAAATGTAGCATTTGCAATTGTCTCTTTCATATCATCATTTTCTACTTGAGTTAGATATTTTCCCCATTCCCAACCACTCAATAAATACCAATGAGAAGATGGAAAATTTGGCGCTTGAATAAAATATATATATTTCATCATTTTTGGATAATATGTCATAGGACGATCATTGGATAGGAGGTGAAATATAGTGCTTAATTGTATCGTCTTTGATAACAATTTTGTTTCCATCATCTTTCCAAATTGAGATTTGATGGTTCCTCCACTTTCCTCGAGTTTTTTTCTTATTTAGTAAGAATTTAGTATATTCCTCTTCAAATTGGAGATGTCAACATTGGCTAAGAGAATTCCATCCGACAGTATATTTATTCTCATCATTTGCAGCTTTCTTATCATACACCTTTTCAACATGCTTCTCTATTGTGTCTAACTTCATCTTCAATTTCACTACCTTGCCAAGTTTCCAACTACATGAAATGCATTTAACTTCTCGTGAGGTCTCATTCTCATTTGATGTAGGTATTGGTTCAATAAATGGGTATCTTGAGACCCAATTAAATTTGAATTTTATCCCTATGTCCCATTGGCCCTTTTTCCTTTTCTGTGAATGCATTGTGTCACCTTGAGCAGAAAAATATTCAACATTTGAACTACCAATTTCACATGAAAATGCATTTGTATCACTTTTATCACTAGAGAAATGTATTCTACTAATGCCATCCATTGTATGGGTTGTAGATGCATTCTCAAAAGTGTTTACATCTCTATCACCGATACCTTGCTCAATATAGCTTGAAGCATGAATAGGATGTGGATTATTGGATTGAGGATTTTGAAAATATGATATTACATCCGCTTGTCTTGATGTTTTATTTTTCTTTCCACAATCCATGTTTGACATCATACTTAATATTCCAAAATTGAAATTCCAAATGGATATAGAAACTAGAAGTGAAGCTTGCATGAGAAAAATGATATAAAATTAGTACAATGGTACATTATCAATTTATATTGACCTGACTTACAATGAGTGTTTACATTGACTCTTTCAATGACTTTTGCATTACGAAATACATCAATAGCATCTCCCGAAGGAGGTATAACACTAATACGATAAGAATACCTTCAGAAGTTACATTTTTCAACATATTTTGGACATGAAAAAACAAATAAAAAAACACTAAAAGTGAAGACCCAAACCCTAACCCAAAACTATGACTCAAAATTTACAAGTTTAACATTGAAACCATATCCCTAAATTGATGAATGGTAATATGAATTTTAATGTCCCCTAAATTCTTATACACATTTATGATAAAGGACATTACCATCAAGAATAATGTATGGCCCATATCCCAACAAAAGAAGGTATGGCCCTCAAAATATTCAAATTCATCAATGATTGTAATATATTGACTTTTTAAAGGCCTACTCTAAATAGCGAATATTGTGATCTTGTAGTTTGATCTTCACATGTATGTATTGAACTAAGGAGAAGCTCTCCTAACTTGAGTACAACTCAATCCTAAGTATTTCTTGTAGTATGGAATAATACAGCTTTAAAACATAAAAATGAAAACACAAGCTATTCAAACTATAAACAAAAACTAAAATGCTAGAAACATAATTCCTGCTGAAGATCAAGATCATGCACACAACATGATCTACTATGAGACATGATCTTGGGTGTGTCCATGTATGGTATACTTAAATTGTCAACATGTGTGTTATAGAGAGAAACTTCCTATGGCTTGGGGTAGACCACAACAGACTGAATGACACCAGAAATCAATCCATTTCAATATGCAAGAGAAACAAATGTTGCTAACATTAAGGGATATGAACCATAGCTTATTCTAGATAGTTGATGTAGATCCTCGTTGAGCTTTTCCAACATACTTGAAGTTTATAATTCACTCTCAACAATGACAAACAAGGAAATCATGATATATGTTAAAGTGTTAGGACTACTCTAGCATATATAAATCCAACAAGTATAAGAAAATATAACTACATTCATGGATAAAATATTCATATTCATACACATGTAACGGATGAGAAATGGATATTTCTATTAATAATAAACAGAGAGAATAGTGACAAACTTTTTTGGCACCTCATCGAAACGAAGAAACCGATTCCTCCACCTGGGCCTTCACCAATTCAATCCTCAATGTCAATGGAAAGATTACAAAGCAATGGAAATCTTGGGAAGAGCAGCAATGTGTGTTCAAAATAACAAAGGGATGCAGACTCAAGCATAAGCAAATGAGACAACAATGAACTATAATTTCCTTGCTCATCAAAATTATCCTCCTTCATTGCATCCAAGAGGCTCAATATATAACCCTCTAATAGAAAATGGAGGGTCGAGTCAAATCATTTCCATGCATATGGAAGGCCAAGAGTCACGTTATTTGGGACTCATTGAGGAAAACTCCAATTTTTTTTGTATTTATGCACATTTCTTGATGTACGCGGGATATACTGGAGCAAGGTGCATGTACACACGGGTATCAACTTAAAAGTCACGTACAACAATAAACAAGTTTTTTTACGGATTTTCTTGGATCATCAAAGTATCATTTGAGAAAGGGGGGTCCAAAGAGTTTGTAGATGGACATGGAAGGCCATAAAAGTGTGATCTACCAAGTCTGGTAAAGTCATCTATAACAGATGCCCCCTTATGTCTGAGGTCAAATGGGTAACATGATGGTGGAAATACATTATATCCATCCCATAAGTGGAGTAATGAAGACCCAGGTCGATGAACCATCCACTCATCAGTACAATATAATGATAAATCTCAGCATGTGACTACAAATATACTTGTAGAAGTCCCATATACATAAGAGTATAATGGCCATGAATAGGCATAATAGACATATGTCACATGTGTTCATCGCCACGTACAATATATAGTGAACAAGATCTCCATAATGGATAAAGATATCTCATAATACATTGGAATCTGGTCATGAGAGCTGACATCTCATAAATATTGGCACTATCAAAGAGGTAGCATATGTGGAATACCCCCAATCTCGAAGGTATTCTATGCAAACCACTACGAGTACATGTCCCATCACGTGAATAAAGGTGTCAAGGTAGAACATGAAGGTCCATCCTCTGATTACCAGTCATTGATGTATACCATTAATAGATGTGAGATATCCCACCAATAATGATAATGGGTATCAATATACAAAGTGCAATCTAACAAGTGCGAATAGATGTGTTGAGTTCAAACGTGGTTCGAACACTTGGAAGAATCTATCGATCAGGGGAAATTAATGTATTCCAAAAACTATCGATGGAGACATAACCTACCAATGATGACTATAAGTCTCAAGGCACTCAATGGACTCTAGACTCCTATTATCACCTCATTTATTAGCATCATATCAAATAGTATTCCTTTCAATACATTCAAAGGTGGGTTAAAAGAATAAGCAAAAGGTGGTGATGCAATTGTAATTAAGCAGTAACAACTTCATAACCAAGCTTCATCTAAGTCTTCAAAAGAGGGACCAATAGCATAATATTTAGCTAACAGTCAAATAAAAGATCTATATGATTCTTCATAAGAAATACTTGTGGAAAAATATATAGCTATAAATTTTGGACATAATAATTATTTCCTAATTAATGGGGATCATCCTATAAGACAATATTCTCACATGAAGACGCTATACATATTACATGATTTTTCCAAATTAACTATATAGAAATTTACAATTCATATTTAACCATTTTTTGCATCTTAAACTTGCTTCACTCTTGTTTTTTTTCTCTCCTTCAAACTATAATCTCTCTACCAACTAAGAAATCCAGGTTGAACAATATTGCAGATTCTTATCAATAACATAGCAAAACATCTAACCCATCTGAGTCATCACGTAATATGTGTAGCCTCTTCATGCAAGAATATTGGATTACAGAAATTTACTGTTCAAATTTAACCATTTTCTGCATCTTAAACTTGCTTCACTCTTTGGAAATTGGCAAGTGATTGAACAAACAATAACTAACAACTCATAAATTAAATAAAACCAATTTGAGTTTGATCAATAACCAACTAATAAATCAGATAAAATTCAACATTTGGGTATTGATAACATGCAACAAATGTAGAAACCCAAGCATGTAACATTCATGAAGAATGGGGGGATAATACTATGCCGATCCAAATGTACTTTGAACTTGAGCAACAAAAAATGGACAAACTAAGAGAAATAGATAAATAACTACATTAGTAATCAGATTCTCCCTATACCTAGGTTTTCTAAAATCTATTTCATTAATAAGACTTCACTTCTGGTTCCACTGATGTAAATCTCAGTCTATGGCATTCAAAGGAACATTGTAAAATAATAAGTGGATGCTTCTCAAATCAGCCAATCATGTGCCAAACTACCAAACTACAATACAAAATGTCGTACCAAACCAAATTGTGAATCACTTGAGATCCCACATACTAGGAAAAGAGACATAAATCTACAATGATTGCCCTCCATCATTGCAGGCCTATGTTAACAAAGCAACATACACAAAAAGGTTTGGAGTTTGAACATGGTCTTCATTAAAATAAATGATTTTCCTTACTGCTAGAACATGACACATTGAACAATGATTTGGGAAATGTGAATTAGCCTAATAGTAAGTTAATAACATCAAGAAGTGTGTTTGCAATATACTAGGCATCATTTTCCACCCATTTGCAATTTATAACTTTCAAAAACATCGGTCATCTTGGGAACATTGCAATAACATTTATCAAGGGCATGCTCCTTGGTGAATTTCAAGTTTCAACACTGTTTTAACCCTCAAATAGTAATAAAATGGAGTAAATCTCAATTATTGGTGGTTTTAAGGTCATAACAACAACAAAAAACAATATGGGCATGCCTGGGGTTTATAAATCAATTTCAAACCTGTTTTTGACTTCCTAACAATAGTGGGCAGCATAATCGACAAACCTAGGCAACCTATGGATGAAAAGGAAGGACATTATGATTCAAAGGGACTAGATGGTAATTCCTTGGTACTATGCATGCAAGTTGCTATTACCGAAGAATCTATCAAAGTAATCTATTTCCCTATTCTTTCTCAAATTAAATGTTGTGACAATTGCTTGAAGAAAAACATAAAGACTTAGAACCATTGATTAATTTTGCATACTAACGCTAGAAGAGAAGATACATTAAGGGAATATTACAAGAAAAATTGTAAATTTGTTCAGTCATGTTGTCAAAATTTCATTGGAAGTCTTGTAACAGATGACCAGGCATGCATTCAACCAAGACTTTGCAACATATTCATCAGGAAGCACTTTGTTTTGTAGATTACATATAAAAAATCCATCCCTCCTAGTTTTGATCAACAAACTAAACATGATATAGTGGTGGAAATGTTCACATCTCAACACAAAATAATATGATGCCTAATTTACAGAGAGCATGATGCTCCTCAAAATTCCTTGCAATTTTGACCATGATCAAATTCCATTAGCCATTTCCAACATCCTAGGAATTGATCTGTGTTGGGGTATTGAGGAAATTTTATTGCTGGTTGATTTATCATCAAATTCTGGATCCAAAGCATTGGATGTAAACTATTGACATGATTAGTGAGGAAAATCTCATTCTAGGCATGTTTTTGTAGATCTCTATGCACTAAAACAAACCTAAGGGAAGATAAAGGAAATGAATCATAATAGTTCAGCATAGAGATATAGAATAGGAATCAAAATAGTCCAGCAAGGAACAAATAAGTTTAATCCTCCTCGGATGAAATTCTCTCTCTATCAAATCAAGCATCAATAGTTCATATTTTGATTATTGATTTGGAATAAATATAACATTTGAGTTAATTCGTGAAAGTTCAAATTGCTATCCTAGTATAATGTAGCACCCAACGTGAAGGTTGTTTGAGGGAAGACCTTTTCAGACCTGTCTCAAGCGACCAATAATCAAGAGTCAATATATTTTTTTTTAGATGTTTAAGATCGAGTGGAAGAAAATAAGCAAGGGTATTATTCAAAGGAAGTTCTCTCCATTTTACCCCAACAAACTCATGATGTAGTATCATTTTTATTTCAATTTTATTCACTTATGTTTTGTCTCATGCATGTGTTCTAAATTCTGTCATAATTTACACATCTAATAACAATCTGTACAAATATTTCAAGTGAATATATTCCATTAAATATGTCAATTTTTCTTTATTAATTAGATTTCTCTAGAATCTAGACTTGGAAGACTCTTTAATAAATTTCCTACAAGCCAATAATGGAATTCTTCCTTCAATCTATATAGTTTTATTTCATCTACAATTATCGTGGTCTACTAGGTATCCTTCTTGCCAATACAATACTATGTTTCCTATACTACAACTGTACACTTCATGATTTGCTCATTAGTGATTTCCTAGTTCAAAACTCACATGCTAAACTAAGTCACTGAGATATCAATGATCCTTCTCCAAAGTGCCAACACTAGCAAGCATGCTGGAAAAAAAAGAGAAACATGGCCACAGACTCTGGTGAATACACACCATTTGCTTGAATGATACACACACACACACACATACACACACACCTTTCTTTGCATGAGTGATTTTCCTTTCTCTTGAAACATTTCATGGGTGTTACTGTTTCCAATGACTCCTTTGAATGGATAATTAGAATTTAGACCCACCAAACACCATAAATTGAATAGAAACCCCTTTCTTTAGCATTTTTTCACAGTGAATAAAAACTAGGAGATAAAATAACTTTTTGGCTTGAAGTTCACCCACGATATAAATCATATTTTCATCAATTTCTTTCCAACAATGGGTAGATAGTGGTGACTGTAAATAATACATGGTGTTGGTGGCTTTTTCTAGACTGCAAGTCTACAACCATGCCACTACTAAATCTGAATTGTCAATACTGGGAGGCCTCTTTATCAAAATAGGCATAGTAGACAAATGATCATATGGCTCCCATAACAAAAGTTATGGGAAGCTAAAGGAGGTGGCATCTAGGACCACCCTTGCAGTCACTGATTACTACTACAGTAAGGCATGATTGTCTGAACAGATTTGTGCAACTTGGTGGGTTTCCTTTATTGAATGAGTGGCTTCAAGAATCCCATAAAGGAAAATGTGGAGACAGTGTAATTTCAAATGAATTCAACAGATCCATAAATGACCTAATTTTGACCTTGTTCCAGGCTCTATAGAAGATTCCTGTAGAATTTGATGATTTGATATCTAACATGCCTCAAGGTCAGTGAAAATTTTGATATCTCACACAAACTCAAAAATTCATAGAAACACAAAGAAGTTGATAGAAGATTCCAATCTTAGTGAAATTTCCATAGATTACACAGGCTCACAAAAAGATTGTCCAATATTACCACAAGATTCTTTGCAAATTCAATATGTATGGTAATCCATAGTAAACAAGAAAAAAAAAACTTGAAATGAAGATGCCCATCTTCAATACATTTAAGATGTTGTAAATTATAAAAACGGAATTTCAAATTGCATGTATAAAGTTCCAGTGTCTTTACTGATAACAACGATAATAAAGGTCACATGAAGCACTCAGGAATTTATTTTCTACTAGTAAACCAGAAACTATCCATCAATATTCTGAATAAATAGAGGTGCCTATGGCTGAAATAATTCACATTTGGGGCAAAGGAAATTTTACAAAGCATGGTTAGTGAAAATAATCCAAGAAACACAACCATGCAAAGAATGGGAATCAATGAATATCTCACTCTTATAATAGTGGATTAATTATGTTTTTCAAGTGAAGACTGGCCATCTTTTGAGAGTACCAAGTTATAGGGTACAAAAATAATGTTACTAAAAAACTTCTTCAAAAAAAAAAATGAAACTATTTAGCCTCCACCCACAAGAAATCAGCCATCATGCTATGAAATTAGTATCACTAAATGTTAGTTTGAGGGTGCAGCAGTCTCCTCTTACATTAGTATGGGGCCATGGATAGAACATAAATGATCAAATCAGACACAGCTAAACAATAGGATATTTGGAAGTGTATCAAACATAAATTTATTCTATCAGTGGCAGTGAAAGTCATCAACAACATCCCTATGGCTATCGAGACACAAATTGGAGACCCGTCAAGACACTCCTGTAGCAGGTTAAAAAATATAGAAAAAAGGAAGATCTCCCTATTTGGCATCTTACAGTATTAGGAGGCAAAATGATATTTCATAGACTGTATGAAGGTGATAAAATCCTTCATGAGATACTCATTGATTGATCTCCTCGTTAGGATCCATTCAAGAACTTGATCCTAAGAGACTCATTTAAGTTGGATCATAGAAGAAGGAGTAGGTGCCACACCAAATTTAGAAGGATATTAATTCTATTAATCATATCAAAATCATAAGGATTACTGATGCTTTGACTATTCACTATAAAACCAATCCTTCAATTGGACATGTAATAGCACTTCAATTTTCTTCCTTATGTAAAGAAATAGAATCCTAATGCAACGTTTGCATTTCAGAGTTATTACCAGAAAAGTGATTAATTCCAAAAACAGAAAATTCATCTTAGAAGACTAATCTACAAGTGACTATCCAATAAACATGTTAAGGTAAACCACTTCAAAATCCATATACCCAAATATCTATTCTAGTTACCAGTGGGTGAAACAATGCTTGTAATTTGGCATTGAAGGAAAATGGGGCAAGACCCTTTTCTAACGCCATAGGAAGTGTCTCCTCCAACTAAATGCATACCTATGTTTTTGTACACATCCAATGATCAGGGCTTAGATAAGATGCTTCTCCATAAACCGTGGTTTACCCTAAGATCATCCCATGCCAAGAGGAAACTATACACTTAATTTCCTCTAAAAGATTTGAAATGTTCTTTGGATTTAATTTGCGCCATTGTCTCATTCATGGAAATGGGATTCTCTTAGTTAATGAATTGATATGATGGTTTTTGCATTTGTAAGTAGTCAACCCAAATTTCAATTCCAAATGGTGATCATTGCATTCAGGATTTATCAAGTTTGATAAAATTTTGCTTATTTCCAAAATATTTTAAAACAACAGATATTCCTATTTGTTTAGCATTTTACTTCCAAGTCTGTGACTCATTTATAAAATTGATCATGAATTCTAATGGATGGAATGGTAGTGTGTGGAAATAGAGTGCACTGTATTAAGGTTTTAACTTTTAAGTTGTCCTGGAATGAAATTATGTGACTAGAACACTCATTCGGATATGGTTTAATGGTTCCAGTTGATTACAAAAATGAAAAAGAATTTGGTCAAGCACTCCTGGAGGCCTTTCAACAAGGATTGGTGAAATGGGAGGATATTTTTGTCACTACCAAGGTATATTGAATTATCTATTGAATTTTCCTTCTATGTATCTCTTTTAAAAGAATCTAGACTATAATTTAAGTAAAGGGACTAAGTTTCATTTGGCATACTGTAGCCCTCCCTTTTGTAAGAATATCATATATGACGATTTATTTTATAGTTATGGAATTCATACCATGGACATTTTCTTGAGCCGTGAAAGGAAAGTTTAAAGAATCTGTAGTTGGAATATTTGGACATGATCTTGATTCATTTTCCCGTAGCCACACGACATACATGTAATATTCTCCTATTTTTTTGTATTTAAAGTTGTTGAATGTTTTTTACTGCCTCTAATTGCATTAGTAAATGAAAACTAAACACAATGTTGTGAATGTGTGTTCACTATTCATAGTTTAAAAATGATAGGGGTTGGAACAACTGATAGTGACTTGGATCAAGATGGTGTTTTGGACATAGACACCACAGTCTCATTGGAGGGGACATGGAATGCCATGGAGGATTTGGTTTCTGCAGATTTGGTCCGAAGCCTTGAGATCAGGTAAAACTAGTAGTGAGTTTAACATGTTATTTGGTTTTAGAAAAATCAGGATGAAATGCATGGAAAAGCTTGTTTACTAATAAAATTTATTGGATTGTTGATTTGAAGCAACTATGACATTTTTTTTAACTCGAGACTCCCTATATTACTAAAAAATAAATCCTGATGTTAATCATATTGAGACACGCCCCTACTTCCAAAGGGAGTCACTAGTGAAGTTCTGTCAAAAGCATAGTATCGCAGTCACTGCTCATACACCCCTTGTAGGTGCTACAACCAATATAGAATGGTTTGGCTCGGTGTCTTGTTTGGAAGATACATGTCTTCAGGTATGTGTATCTTTCATTCATTTATTCCTTTTAATTAAACATTTACTTAGAATATTTCTCATTAAGAGAAACTCTATAATTTCATAATTTAGCTAAGAAATACAAGAATACTGCAGCACAAATTGCACTGCTATGGGGTATTCAAATGAATGCAAGTGCAATCCCCAAGTCTAGCAAAGTAGAACGATTGAAGGAAAACATTGATTTTTTTTATATTGAGCTTTCAAAGGATGACATGGAGGCAATCAAATGCATATATCACAAACTATGCACCAATAACCCAAGAAATATTTGGGGAATTGATCTTTATGCTTCAAATGATCTTTAGATGGGAATTGCATATTCTAAGCAAACCCTGAGTTCTGTTCATGTATGACATACTTGAACAGAGGATGTGGAATCTTTGGGAAAATATTCAAGGAGAATATACTTTTGATTAGAATTTTTATGTTTCAATAATAAGTACTGGCATATACACTTATTTTGATGTATGACAATGGAATACATGGAAATTTGCTTTTCCCGATTAGTGAAAAAATTGATACGACCTCAAACTGATTAAGAACCTGATTTTTTAGACCCATGTGAAAGAAACATTATAATCCTATATACATAGATATTTTCTAGGACCATGTCAAATTAGCATACCATTCCACTTATTCTGCTTTAAAGATTCATAGTCATATCAAGTTTGAGCAGATCGTGAAGACCCTTTCTTGTATATATTGATTAACCTTTGGTTAATTTGTAAGGGTTATGTATAAGTTTTTATATATGCAATTATTTTCACTAGAGGCACCAAAGATAATTTCCAATAATTATTTTCAAGCTTATGATCTGTTTGCATCAGGATTATGGCCCGTCTGTCTTATCAACATGAATATTCTGCAGAATTAAAATCATTGATTCTACAACAATTTGGGAAATCAACTTAATTTCATGCTTCTCGAGATGAATTCACAAGGCATGGAGTATTGGGTCTATTAAAATTTTTGGATAAGATATTACCACCCCCAAAATGTATCCTACATAAGAAATGAATTAAAAATAGGTTAAAATTTAATCAACAAAACTAATCACATAATTAATCAAACACCTATTTCCCCGTGATTTTTTTTTTGATTGCACGAGAAACAATGTGGAGTTTGGAACATGATTCAATGTGAGGTAAATTCAAAATTTTCAAAAGTGAGTAACAATGAAAAAATCCCTCCAATTTCATTTTTTTCAATTTCCCCCAAAATATCAGACCCAAAATATGTTTGCAAACAAGATCTACGTATTTTTTCAATCTACCTTGCTTGATCGAAATATATGATCCTTTCACTCGGTCTATGATAAAACCAAATAGGATTTTGTTGAAATTCTTTGAAGAAAATTGATGTTATCGTTATCGATTGGTAATAAAAAAAAATCTAGTTTTATGTGCCCTAGGTTATATGTTTTCAAATTTGTTTTGTGTTTCTAAGTTGATTGTAAGTTCAATGGAAAATTTTATTGCTTGCAAAATATGCCTCACAGAGGAACCCTCTATTGCTTAAAAAAATTACATATTTTGTTTTTTATATTACCCTGAACAAAATTTGCAAAGTCGTGTTGTGTTTTGGATCTTACCCAGTTTGAACGAAATATGTGAACTCCAGTTCTTAGATCAAACCAAATCGAACAGCGTTGAAATCCTCTGAGCAAAATCGATGGTGTAGTGATATGAATGGTAAGTATTTTTTCTAGGTTTATGTGCTTAAAAAATTTACATTATTACTATACCTAAACAAAATCTACAAACCCAACAACAGGTCTAAGATCAAACGAAAATTGATTGCTTTTAAATATTATGAAAAAAAAATCATGGTATAGTGATCATCTGACAATATTTCTTTTTTAGTTTCTTTTTGTTAATCGGCTAGTGTAGTGATGGACTAATTATTGACCAATTTATTCAATGCATCAAGTCTCTGATCAAACCAAACTGGACCGCCTTGAAATCCTTGGAGAAAAATCAAGGGTGTAGTGATAGGACTCGTAAGATTTTTTTTTTCAGTTTTTTGTGCTTAAAATATTACATTCTTCCCTTGCTTGAACAAAATATATTAACCCATCAACCGGTTTGTGATCAAACCTAAATTGATTTCCTTGAAATGTTATGCAAAAAATTGATGGCGCAGTGATAGACTAGCAATTTTCATTTTTTATTTTTATGTTAATCGACTAGTGCATTAAAGGAGCATTTTATGACCAATTGATTGTTGTTTCGCTTTATATGATAAAATTATACCAATTCCAAGTCTGATATGGAGGATAAGACTCCTTTTTTATTTCTCTCAAGATCAATATCTCTCCTTTCCTGAATGTTGTGCATTTTATTGATGAAAATCCAAGAGTCCCCAAAGCCAATCCATTATGGTTGATTATTCATTTTTTTTGCCAGTCCCCAAGCATAAGAATAGATGATATTTCCACCTAGGTCAAAGATAACCCCTCCCCCCTACCACCCCTCTACAATTTTTGTATTTAAGTAGTCTATAAAATGATTTATTAGATACTGTATATGTAGAGTAATTAACGTCTCCCTTTATTATTTGTTGCAGAAACTATTTTGTACCATCTTTATGCGAATATAAAATCTTGGTTGGAAGGACAAAAGAGATCAATATTTTTACCAAAGGTTATAATTTATGTAGTATTTATATTATTCCTTTATTAATACTCTATTTTTTCACTCTTCATTTCCAATTAATATTTCATGTGTAACTTGTGTAGGTCTTTTTGGCTTCCTGTCGTGATTGCAGAATTTTACTTCTTATAAATTTTCTCATGTTCAATACAGAGCATGTTATGTTGCCACATAAAGAGCGGAAGTCATTTCCTCCGGTGATTGTGGAAGAATATTTTCGAATACTTGTTGAAGAGGATGTTGAATGATAAAAGAGACAAAAAATGAATCAACAATTGTCTATACAACGATAAAAGTCAGGAAAATTATATAGACTTGAAAAAACTGATTGTTGGAGTGGCGATGATGTATCCAGTGGTAATGATGTTGAGAACTAATCTAATGGTAGTGAAATACCTTATCAACTCCAAGGATGTTCAACTCTGCAGTATGTTAAGGGAAAGGATCCAAACTTTGATATAGTTCCTCTTCTTAAAGTAGAAAATGGCTTAGAATAAATAATTATCTGCAAAGTTGAAGATGAGTCACATTCAGGAAATGTAAAGTTATCAACGTTCGTTCCTTGTGGTGATGGTACAATTATTTACACTGTTATTTCCAATGACACATGGACACATACTATGGATGGTGTCCTTCCTGTTCAAATGTCGTATGTAGATGAAAGTGGAATCTTATGTTGCAACATCCTTCACTTTTTGAAATAAAATCACAATTAACTTCAAGTGGGCCAAATGAAAATCATAAAAAACAATCAACTGTAGTCATCAAGCGAGGGTTTTATATGGGATCATGTTTAGATGTGACTCTGATATTAACTAAAAATGGTCATTTTGTTAATATTGGTAGAAATAAATTCATTCAAATGGATGGGTTTTTGGTGAGTAGAAAAAATCCATTTGATTTTACCATAAAGGCAGGCATGTATGTTTGTATTTATGAAAAACTGCCTGGAATGTCTGAAGATAAGTCATTGAAAATTCCATATAGTATAGAAGTGTTGGATTTCTTAGTAAATGTATCAACTGGTGGAACATTTTGTTGGGTAAGAATATTTGAAAATCATGTAGATCATTTTGGTAGAGGCCACTATATTCCCGGAGGCATGAATTTGCATCCACATGAGGTGTTCTACACAAAACAAGGTCTATTGATACCAACTGAAATAATTGATGGTGAGTATACATTTGTATCTTTATATATATATATATATATATTCTTCATCTCATATATAAAAAAATTATTTAGAGTATCTAATGTTATATTATGTTGGGTTGTAAGCATTGTTGATGTTTCTTACGGTGAGCTCTATTAAAATATGGGGCACTAGTAGTAGAAAAGGATTTTTTTTTTGTCATTTTATTGCTACGAATGATGATAAGCACACCACTTTTCAACTTCTTGCGAAAAAAAGTGACAATGAAGTTGTGACTTCTAGATTACCCGCCTCTACAGAATATGGAGCACACAATGCATTGGCATCATATATCTGAGTATTGCAGCCCAATTGAGTACATCGTCACAATATTGATATTATTTCCTACAAAGTTTTCAATCACATAAGGTCTCGAAACATTATATGCATCGAATTCTTTCCTACAAAGTTTTCAATCACATAAGGTCTCGAAACATTATATGTAGCGAATCTTATGCGGAAATTTCTTGTTCATATGAAAGTTTAATGGTTACTTTTGAACTAATGGAAATGCATTCTGTAGCTCTCAGGATTGTAAAGAAGAATAATTTTCTAGAGTTCAGTATAGAAGGCTATGAGAATCTTAAGGAGGCGTTTTTCTATACATGGACAACCTTTCCTAATAGATATCAACCAACTTCGGGCTCACTGATTAGACTCAAAATCTTGGTAAATGGAGAGTAAAACCAAAATTTAGATTTCACTATTTTATAATAGCCTACAACCTCATGTACAAGTACATTTTTCATGGGATTCACACCAATGGGATCTTGTCCATCACTGTTATGGATTAGGGATGAGGACTGGTGTACCCATTTGTATTTGTATACATTTTTCCTTTCATTAATAAATATTTTGTATTTTTTGGTGTAATATGTATGGTGAATTATATCATTTAGTATGTATAAATTATTTATTTCTTGTATTCAACTGTTCTGGTATTTTAATGTTATGTTATGAATGGTTTTTATTTTCCATGAATTTTTTCTTGACATCTGAAATTTGAATGTTTGAAACAATGATATACATTTTGTATCATGTGGGCTATTGAGAACATGGTGTTGTATTGTCCTCAAAATGTCCTAAAAGCTACTCATTTTAGTCTTCTATAATTATCAAACATGCCCTGCTCATATTTTCACTTATAGAAAACATAAAGTAGATCTTTCAAAAAAATAAAACCAAACAAAAGTGGTATTTTCTTCATCTTTGTGGGGCAACCCATTTAAAATTAACATTGGACTAGTCTAAATAGAATTTCTCCCTTCTTAGTATTTAGTTCCGTAGATAATATTTCCTTTTGGCAGTTACATGAAGTGCAATTTATATGTATATGCACTCTGTTTCTATACGTTAGTAGCTACTCCAAGATCAAATGTGTTGATCATTTTGAACTTTATGTCTGTTAAAGAAGCTTGGGGTCTTTTGATAGACCAAATTAGAGATTGTTTAAGAATGTATTACATTTATTCCTGAAATATAATTTTTTTCTTATGAGGAAAAAATTAAATGGTTGTTTACCTTTTTATCCAAGGACTAAATTCACATTATTAAATCTAAAACAACAATAAAAACATTATTCATGTGCTAGTAAGAACGTTACATCAACAAAATGAATGATTCAAGTTGAACATGATGTGTTTTAACATTCACCACTACTCCACTATTCAATATTTTCAATTTATCCTAAAAATTTCTATTGTGAAAAAATATTGAAAATCTGCCTTAGTTCACCAAAATTCACACATAGGGTTCAATATTTGTATTGCTTCAGTGATTGAAATTGGAGAATGTGAGTTTTTATTATTATCTATTTTTTTAATATTTTAATATTTTCATTTCATACTTGCAAATACCTAGAAATTTGGTCGAGTAATTGTAATTGATGAAATTAGTTATTACTGGAAAACAAGTGGCTATGGGAAAATGACCGCCATTTCCTCAATGAGAGAGGGAAAATTATTCTAAAATCACCATCATGTAGGTGGATGACTAATGCACCTGAATATAGTCTTAGTTTTGGAAAAAAGTCTCTAGTCAAGAATATATTGGCCTTCCAAAAACAACCAGTCAACCTATTTTGCACCTAAAACTAGCCTAAATAGCCTTAACAAATGCCCGAAACGTCTCACCTAGTAAGGCTAAAAAACTTGTGAGTGCATCATCATTTAGGTGGAGGATTTACACAGTTGAACATTGACTCATTCTTGATAAAAAGTCTATGGCCAAGAAGATAATGCAGCCATCCAAAACAACCAATCAAACTGTTTTGGTCCATGCCAGAAAGTGCTCTCCATTGGAAAAATTGGTTAAGTATTGAAAAATTGGCCCAAGTGGCCTTGGTAAAATTCCCTCCATCTCCTCCTTGTGAGAGGGAAAATTATTATGTAGTATCCATCATGCAGGCGAATGGTTAACTTGCTTCACAATTGACTCATATTTTATAAATAGTCTTTGATGAATATTATATTGGCATGCGAAAACAACCTTTCGGTGTGTTTTGCACCTAAATAGGGCCTAAATGGACTTAGAAAAATTCCCACCATTTCTCACCTGTGAGGGATAAAATTATTATGGAAACATAATATTGGAAGTGGATGATTTACAAACTTGACCATTGGATAATATTTGGAGAAAAGTATAAGGTTAAAACTTAAGAAAATATTGGCCTGCAAAAACAACCACTTAGACTGTTCTCACTTTGCCAGAAAACGCCCTCGGTAAAATTTGGCAAGTATTGAAAATATGGTTCAAGTGGCCTTTGGAAAATGCCCTTCATTTCCTACCTGAGAGAGAGAAACTTGTTATGAAGGAACCATCATGTAGGTGGATGATTAATGCACTACAACATTTACTTAATTTTTATAAACAGTCTCTAGTGAAGATTATATTGGCCTCCCAAAATAGCCTCTCAGCTTGTTTTGCACCTAAATATGGCCTAACTAGCCTTAGGGAAATGCCTGTAATTCCTCACCAGTTAGGAATAAAATTATTATGAAAACATAATCTTGTAGGTGGATGATTTATACACTTGACCATTGGATAATATTTGTAGAAAATTATAAGTCCAAGAAAATATTGTCCTGCCAAAACAACCACTCAGCTTGTTTTGCAATATGCCATAAAATGTCCTCATGAAAATTTGACAAGTATTGAAAATATGGTTCAAGTGGCCTTGGGAAAATGCCCGCCATTTCCTACCTAAGAGAGAGAAACTTATTATTAAGGAACCATAATGCAGGTGGATGATTAATGCAGTTCACCATTTACTCAAGTTGTATAAAATGTCTCTATTGAATATTATATTGGCCTGCCAAAACAACCTTTCATCCTTTTTTTCACCTAAATATGGCCTAAATGGCCTTAGGTAAATTCCCGCAATTCCTCACTAGTAAGGGATAAAATTATTATGAAAACATAATCTTGTGGGTATATGGTTTATACACTTAACCATTGGATAATATTTGGAGAAAATTATAATTCCAAGAAAATATTGGCCTTCCAAAACAGCCACTCATTTTGTTTTGCACTATGCCAAAAAATGCCCTCGTAAAAATTTGACAAGTATTAAAAATATGGTTCAAGTGGCCTTGTGAAAATGCCCGACATTTCCTACCTGAGAGAGAGAAACTTGTTATTAAAGAACCATAATGCAGGTGGGTGATTAATGCACTTAACCATTTACTCAAGTTGTATAAAATGTCTCTGATGAATATTATATTGGCCTGCCAAAACAACCTTTCAGCCTATTTTGCACCTAAATATGGCCTAAATGGTCTTAGGGAAATGCCCGCAATTCCTCACCGGTGAAAGATAGAATTGTTATGAAAACATAATATTGTGGGTGGATGATTAATGCACTACAAAATTTACTCAATTTTTTAAAACAGTCTCTAGTGAAGATTATATTGCCCTCCCAAAACATCCTCTCAGCATGTTTTGCAGCTAAATATGGCCTAAATGGCCTTAGGGAAATGCCTACAATTCCTCACTAGTTAGGGATAAAATTATTATGGAAGCATAATCTTGTAGGTGGATGATTTATACACTTGACCATTGGATAATATTTGTAGAAAATTATAAGTCCAAGAAAATATTGGCCTGCCAAAACAAATACTCAGCTTGTTTTGCACTATGCTAGAAAATGCCCTCGTTAAAATTTGACAAGTATTGAAAATCTGGTTCAAGTGGACTTGGAAACATGCCTTCCATTTCCTACCTGAGAGAGAGAAACTTGTTATTAAGGAACCATAATGCAGGTGGATGATTAATTCACTTGACCATTTACTCAATTTGTATAAAATATCTCTAGTGAATTATATTGTCCTGCCAAAACAACCTTTCAACCTGTTTTGCACCTAAATATGGCCTAAATGGCCTTAGGGGAATTCTTGCAATTCCTCACCAGTGAGGGATAAAATAATTATGAAAACATAATCTTGTAGGTATATGATTTATACACTTGACCATTGGATAATATATGGAGAAAATTATAAGTCCAAGAGAATATTGGCCTGCCAAAATAGCCACTCATCTTGTTTTGCACTATGCCAGAAAATGTCCTCGTAAAAATCTAACAAGTATTGAAAATCTGGTTCAAGTGACCTTGGGGAAATGCCTTCCATTTCCTACCCGAGAGAGAGAAACTTGTGCAAGGATTTATTTTCCTTCCAAAAACAACCATTCAACCTGTTTTTCACCCTGACAAAAAAATGCCCGCCATTGGAAAATTAATTTCAGTATTGAAAAAAGGGCATCAGTAGTCTTGGGAAAATTCCCACCATTTCTCACTTGTGAGAGATAAAAAAAATTAAGAAAGTATCAGCTTTCCGGTGGATGGTTTATGCACTTTACCATTTTCTTGGTTTAAAAAAAATCCTATGGTCAAGAAAATATTGGTCTGCCAAAACAGCTAATCAACCTATTTTGCACCTAAAACTGACCTAAATAGCCCTAGACAAATGCCCACCATTTCTCACCTGAGGGGGAAAAAATTCAAAGAGAATCATTGCGTAGGAGGATGATTTGTTAACTTGTCCACTGACTCATCTTTTAAAACAAGTTTATGGTAAAAGGATATATTTACCTCACAAAACAACCATTCACCCTGTTTTGCACCATCACAGAAAAATGCTCACCATTGGAAAAATTGGTTACATATTGAAAAATGGCTTCAGTAGCCTTGGGAAAATTCCCACCATTTATCACCTGTGAGGGATAAGGTTTTTATGGAAGCATATTATTGTAGGTGGATTATTAATGCACTTTACCTTTGGCTCAATTTTGAAAAAATATCTATGGTCAATAAAATATTGGCATGCCCAAAAAAAACAATCAGCATGGTTTGCACCTAAAACTGGCGTAGATGGCCTTAGGAAAATGCCCACCATTTCTCACATGTGAAGGATAAAAAAATTGTATGAGCATGAGTTTGTAGATGGATGATTTATTCACTTGTCCATCCACTCATTTTTTTAAACAAGTCTCTTTTAAAGGATATTTTTCCTTCCAAAACAGAGATTCAACCTCTCTTTCAACATCACCGAAAAATGCTTCCCATTGGAAAAATTGGTTAAGTATTGAAAAAAGCGCTTAAGTAGCCTTGGTAAAATTCCCACCATTTCTTACATGTGAGGGATAAAATTTATATGAAAGCATAATTTTTTCGATGGATGCTTTTTTCACTTACACATTGGATCAATTTAAAAAAAAAAACTATGGGCCAGAAAATATTGGCTACAAAAATTGCATCTCAGACAATTTTTCACCTAAAACTGGCCTAAATGGCCTTAGGAAAATACCCGCAATTTCTCACCAATGAGGGGTAAAAATATGATGAGAGCATATAATTGTAGGTGGATGATTTATTCACTTTTCTATTGACTCATATTTGAAAAGAATCCTCTGATAAAGAATATATTTTTCTTCAAAATCACCCATTCAGTATGTTTTGCACCTTAACAGAAAAATGTTCGCCATTGGAAAAATAGGTTAAGTATTGAAAAATTGGCTTGGGGAGCATTGGAAAAATGCCCACCATTTATCATCTAGGAGGGATAATATTTTTATGGAAGCATAATCTTGTAGGTGGATGATTTATGCACTTGACCATTGGCTGAATCTTGAAAAAATGTCTATGGTTAAGAAAATATTGGCCTGCCAAAATATCCACTCGACTTGTTTTGCACCTAAAACTAGCATAAACTACCTTAGGAAAATGCTCGCCATTTCTTACCTATGAGGGATAAAAATATTATTATAGAATCATTTTGTAGGTGGATTATTTATTCACTTGTACATCGACTCACTTTTTAAAACAAGTCTCTTATCAAGGATATATATTTTTTTCCAAATATCCATTCATCATGTTTTGCACCTTGACATCAAAATGCTTGTCATTGGAAAAATGGTCAAGTATTGAAAAAAGGGCTTAAGTAGCCTTGGTAAAATGCCCACCATGTCTCACATGTGAGGGATAAAATTTATATGAAAGCATCATATTGTAGGTGGATGATTGGTGCACTTACCCATTGGCTTAGTTTTTAAAAAATATCTATGGTCTAGAAAATATTGTCCTAACAAAATAGCCACCCAACCTGTTTTGCACTTGAATCTGGCATAAATGGCCTTAGGAAAATGCCCACAATTTCTCACTTGTGAGGGATAGAATAATTATTAGAGCATAAATTTGTAGGTGGATGATTTATTGACTTGTCCATTGACTCATATTTGAAAATTTGTCTATGTTAAAGGAGATATTTTCCTTCCAAATCACCTATTCAAGCTGTTTTGCACACTGATAGAAAAATGCTTGCCATTTGCAAAATTGCTCAAGTATTGAAAAATGGCTTAAGTTGCCTTGGGAAAATTCCCACCATTTCTCACCTATATGGGATAAAAAAATTATGAAAACATTAAATTATAGGTGGATGATTTACACAATTTGTGATTGCCACCTTTTTGAAAAATAGTCTACGGTCAATATAATATTGGCCTACCAAAATAGCCTCTCAGCCTGTTTTGCACCTAAATTGGCCTAAATGGCCTTAGGAAAATGCCAACAATTTCTCACCTATGAGGGCTAAAAAATTCTGAGAGCATAAATTTGTAGGTGGGTGATTTATTCACTTTTCCTTCAACTCATATTTGAAAACATGTCTCTTATCAAGTAGATATTTTCCTTCCAAATCACCCATTTGACCTGCTTTACACCCTGACAGACAAATGCTCCACCATTTTCTGAAAGCGTAAGATTGTGGTGGATGATTTAAAACATAATTTCTAAAAAATTAGAGACTCAACCAATGATTTTATATAATCACTGTTAAATTCAAAATTGAGATATAAAATATTTTTTCATGGAAATTATTTTCTATCATCCCTCTAATTTTTATTGCAAAGAAATAAATACAATGAACAGAATTCTCAACTGTATCTTCAATCGAGGAAATCAACCAGTTCAGGAAATCGGGTTTATGTTCCTTCTGTAAAATGTTCCATCTACAATGAAATCCAATACTGCCAGATTAGTTGTTGATATGGTTTCCCAATTTTTCATGTTGGTCACAAAAATGCACACCGACCCCAATCCAAGTACAACCCATGTATGAAATATGGTCTAAGGAATAATTATATATATTTTAGCATACTTAACCTTGAATCGCCTATACCAAATTGGATACATGCAAATATATGAGCCTACTTATCCATGTTTTGGCAGGAAAGCCAATTTTTCATGATTAGCACAAAAATGCACACTTCCACAACAAATCGGCCAATGATTTTTCTTACTATCATCTCAGAATATCCTGTGAATGGGATACACATAGAAGCAACTATTTCAAAAATTATATAAACATAAGTAAGTACATTCTCTTATTGTTGATGTTTATTGTTTTTTATTGATCAATAGTAATCGGCAAGTGCACTTTTATTACTTATTGATATTACAATGCCTTGGTAGAATGGTTTACTTCTAGCTTGCGCGATGTACCTTCGACACAAAAAAATTTCTTACATGAATTTTAAAGAATTGTCTTTGGTGTGAGTCATCTCAATGGCCAACTGTGAAGATAAATACACTAACATGTTTTCTTTCTACCAAATATCACTGCCAAAAAAAGTATTTTCTAAGAACATTCTCATTTTAATTTCTCCCACATTTTTTTTAAGTTGCCTACTAGATCGATGATCAAGATTCATTCGATGCTCAACCACTTTGATTAAGTTTCAAAAATTGTTAGCAGTTCAATTTCTTCCCTAAGTGTTTTTACTTCCCGCCATATGGGTGATAAGAAATGGATGCTTGAAATTTCTCAATTTATTACCCGTCAGATTGTGATCGGGAATGGATGCTCCACCACTTACATCACATAATTGTACCACTATTTTCTTAAACAATCAAGAATTAAAAATTAATTTACTTGCAGGTTTCAATCCTAGAATACACAGGTTATTTAATGTGATTTAGAAATTAAATAGAGTTAACCTACTCTTAAACCCACCTTTTCTTCGATACATCGCATCCTAACTCACGTTGAACCATCGTTAACCCTATGTTTTTGTCAGAAATTGTCCCCATTAAAAATATTCTGGCAAAATAATTTTCTGATTTCCTGTATTAACATGATTCTCACATTAAAAATTAATAGTTCTATAACCATGTGATGAATTCCAACCAATGAAAAAAGAATCTTTTCACAAATAAAGCACCTTAAAAGTATCTTTTGGCATTATTCTTAATGAAATAGGATACACGCTATACTTGGGTAGAATGTTATGTGAGTCTAAGACAACCTGCTATCAATTTTATTGTACGAGGGTTCTTTTGGATTAGTCATATTCATTTTTGAGTCATTGGTGTTTCATACCAAATCAATATGGTCCATCATCGGGATGAAATGTGAAGAGAAGTTGATCAATGACATTTTACTAATATGAATTAGTAGTCAAATCTGTATTAAGTTTAAGGTGTGATGGCCATTGTTAGTGATCAGATTTTAAACTGATGTGGTGGTAGACATGGCACTAATATGGTACTAACAAATTTATGTGATCAATCAATGAGTATCTCATGATGGAGTTGATCACCTTCATACAGTCTATGAAATATCATGTTTCCAGGGGCATTCAAAGTCATCAACAATAGCCCTATTGCTGTTAAGACATAAATTGCAGACCCGTCAAGAGACTCATATAGCAAGTTGAAAAATATAGACAAAAGGTAGATCTCATTATTTGGCATATTACAGTATTAAGCGGTAACATGATCTTTCATAGAATGTATGAAGGTGATCAAATCCATCATGATATACTCATTGATTGATCTCCTCATTAGGATCCATTCAGGAACTTGATCCTAAGAGACTCCTTTAAGTTGGATCATAAAAGAAGGTGGAGGTGCCACACCAAATTTAGAAGGATATTCTATTAATCATATCAAAATCATAAGGATTACTGATGCTTTGACTATTCACTATACAACTAATCCTTCAGTTGGATAGGCAATTTCATTTCAATTTTATTCCTTATGTAAAGAAATAGAAGCCTAATACAATGTCTACATTTTAGAGTTATTACCAGAAGAATGATAAAATCCAAGAACAGAAAATATCTCTTAGAAGACTAATTTACAAGTGACTAACAATAAACATGTTAAGCTAAACCATTTCAAAATCCATCTACCCAAATATCCAGTCTGGTTACTGGTGGGTGAAACAATGCTTGTAATTTGGCATTGAAGGAAAATGGGGTAGGACCCTTTTCTACTTCCATAGGTAGTGTCTCCTCCAATTGAAGTCATACCTACATTTTTGTACACATCCAATGATCAGGGTTTATATAATATGCTTCTTCAGAAACTATGTTTTACCCTAAGATCATCCCATGCCAAGAGGAAAGTGTACACTTAATTTTCTAACTCCTATAAAAATTGATTTTGTTAAAGTTTGAATTGGGAACTAAGAGAAATCAAATATTAATTAAACAAAATGGCCATTGTTAGTGATCATATTTTAAACTGATGTGGTGGTAGACATGGCACTAATATGGCACTGACAACTTTATGTGATCAATCAATGAGTATCTCATGATGGATTTGATCCCTTCATACATCCTATGCCATATGAAAGATCATGTTTATTCCTAATACCGTAAGATGCCAAATAGGTAGATCTACCTTTTGTCTATATTTTTCAAAAATCCAAGACATAAAGTGCAGACCCCATCAAGACACTCATTTAGTATCACTAAATGTTAGTTTGAGGGTGCAACAGTACCCTCTTACAAATTGTATGGGGCCATGTATAGAACATAAATGATAAAATAAGATATGATAAACAACAAGATATTTGGCAATGTATCAACCATAAATTTATGTTGTCAGTGGTAGTCAAAGTCATCAACAACATCCATACAACTATTAATACATAAATTGCATACCCATCAAGACACGCCTGTAGCAAGTTGAAAAATATAGACAAAAGGAAGATCTCCCTATTTAGCATATTACAGTATTATGCGGCAACATGATATTTCATAGACTGTATGAAGGTGATCAACTCCATCATGAGATACTCATTGATTGATCTCCTCATTAGGCTCCATTTAGGAACTTGATCCTAAGAGGATCCTTTAAGTCGGATCATAGAAGCAGGTTCCAGTACACCAAATTTAGAAGGATATTCCATTAATCATATCAAAATCATAAGGCTTACTGATGCTTTGAATATTCACTATACACCTAATCTTTCAGTTGGATAGGTAATTGCATTTCAATTTTTTTCCTTACATAAAGAAATAGAATCCTAATACAACGTCTGCATTTTAGAGTTATTACCAAAACTGTGGCAGCATATGCCCGTCCATTAGCCCTTATTTTGAGATCATATGGTCCGTAGAGGCATGGTAATGTTACAATGTAAGCTGCATTTCCTTATACTATTTTCTTAAAATGGTATTATTCTTTGTTTCCAAATTAAGTTTGTTTATTCCCAGTTACAAGTAATATGAGTTCTGAACTATGTTATTGGGATAGGAGCGATGTAGTGCAAACGAATAATACCTATGAAAATGTCTTCTCTAGTTTTATTGGGACATGGGTTACTAAACATATAACATAGTTTCCATCGTGAAGTTGAATTCCAATATTCTAAGACCCTCATGAGACCTAAGATTCATGGGTACAAGGGAAGCATAGTGGCCAACCACTTAATCTAGATTCCAAATATACAAGCCTACTGCTTTTTTTTTCTAGTTACATATGTAATAAATCCTTTAGGGCAGTGTTAAAATTTTGCATGTTCTTATATTTTGTTGGTAATAACTCCCGATTCGATCTTTATTACATTGCCAAAAGCTATTATTTATACATTAGATGTGGCGGTTGAAAACCGGCCTTTTCACCTTCCTATCTATTCATATTCCTATCTATTTACAATAATCTCGATGGATT
>LPNX010741419.1:202812-245271 GCA_001517045.1 Pseudotsuga menziesii | reverse complement strand
GTAGGATACATATATCATTCACAGCATATCTATCATACTGAATGCATTATTATATCTCCAAATCATTGTATCTTCCCCGTGCAGCACCCATCAAGTCGCAGTGTTCAAAACGCAGCCCTTTTATATAAGTGTATACAAAACGTAGTATAAAACACATGTATCAGCCTTCAACATATGTATCAGTCTCAGCATAAAACATATGTATCAGTCTCAGCATAAAATCGCAGCATAAAACACAGTCTCCTCGTTCAATATTAACGCAGCCTCACTCTTCTCCATCATATATTATTCTTAATCCAATGCTGGTACTCCACGCAACTACCATGAATCCTCCAACGTTGGTTCAGATGTAGCTCCACGCAGGCATCAGAAGCAGCTCTTCAAGTCGCAGCATATCAAAGCTTCCTCCACGCTATTTCAGCTTTCAAGGCAGTCTTCTCCAACGATCGATTCTCCAATCTTCAACATTGATTCTCCCCATCAGTAGCTCCAGGATTCGGTACCCTATTTTTCCCTTCTTCAAGAGCAGCACAGCCTCGTGCAATCCAAGAACACGCATCGAGACATTTTGTCCCAGTTCCTGAACACCGTAAACACGATAGGAGGAAAAAATATGGATTCAACTGTCAGTTTCCCCTCGACTGAGGCCAACAGTAAGGCCACGCAACATAAAACGGGATCGCATTCGGTGAGAGAGTATGTGCTTCAGCAAATGGTCAGTGATTTGGAAGGGATGGCGTTCACGATACTCCGTAGATATTCATGCACTAGGTTTTTTTTCGACCGATAGGGATCAGTGGATGTTTACGATAACATTCAAAACTGGAGAGTAACATATAGTATATGTACCAGATATCAACTCCACGCACACACTTTTGTGGGAATATCTTCAATGTCTTCAATACACAGCACAGTGAATGTCTTCACTACGCAGTATGGAGAGTATCTTCACAGCATACACAGCATAGACAAACTCGCAGCTGTCTCTCCTCGCAGACAATCACAGGTCGCAAAAACAAGCTGGAAATGTATCATGGAGGAGAAGTATTGCCACAATATCGTAGCACAAAACTGGAGGAAGAGAGAGCCTGAAATTAGGGTTAGGTATTCACCTAAGGTATTAGCAGAAAACACAGATAATGAACGCGCAGGGGCAGACTGACTGAGCAGGCAGCCTGAAAGAGCAGACTGGCAGCAGGCAGACAGAATGGCAGCATGCACGCAGGAGTTATGAACTTGGCTCTGATACCACTTGTTGGTAATAACTCCCGATTCGATCTTTATTACATTGCCAAAAGCTATTATTTATACATTAGATGTGGCGGTTGAAAACCAGCCTTTTCACCTTCCTATCTATTCATATTCCTATCTATTCATATTCCTATCTATTTACAATAATCCCGACGGATTATTCTAACATATTTAAACCATCAACCCTACTCCTCGTTGCCCCATGTTGCAAGTTCCAACCACTCTTAAATCCATAAAATACTTGGGACTTTTGCTTTGTTTCAACAATCAATCCCTAGGATTGGGTTTAGAGAGTTTCAATCCTAAAAAAACCCGTAAATGTAGACATAATTTTTTTTCTAAAAGACCCACCAAAAATCAATTAGGTGAATAAAATGGAATCAACAAGCTCAAACTCTCTCAATACACTAAAGGACTTGATTTTCCATCACCATATACATCCAATCAACACATTAGGGAACATAACACATTTTGAATGAGACAAGCTTATTTTGCATTAAATTCATCTCCAGACAAGGACTAGTGAATAATGATGACATGCGCCAGTTAATTGAAGGTGGTTGGCGCATGATGGTGGCACTAAGGAGTGAAAATTGGGAGAGGGAGGCACATGCGTTTACTAGTAGTGGTCATAGAGGCATATCATCACTTCTCTCACATAATATAGGAGGTAGAGTTAGTTAACTAGGTGAGATTAGCAGACAAGGTGCATAAAATCAATGAACTTAATCAATTGACTCCTAAAAACATGCATGGGGTCAAAAGGGTACATGAGTCCCTAAATAATATGGATGAAGTGCATGAGTGGGTAAAGTATGCCAATAATGACAAAAGAGGAGCACTAGGGGGTCAACAACATAGTCTAGGTGCCAGGAGATTGAAATATGGATGCATGGAATGCATGACCAAGGTCTAGATGGATAAAATGTTCCAACAATAAGTCTTTATTGTTAATTTTTTATTTTTTGCGTGTTATATTAAATTAAGCTTTGTGATTCCTTATGGTGTAGATTTTAATGTAATTGATGATTACTATTTGTGTTTAAGACAATATGCTTACTCATCATTTAAGTTGTTGTATTGATATATGAATCTATTGCATGTTGGCAAGGAATTTATCTGAATGGTTTAATAATTGGTTAAGACATTGCATTGACATATATGAATTTATAGCATATCAATCAAGAATTATCTTAATGATCTTATATGCAAGGGAAAGATGTCTAGGTATCAAATCCATACTTTGAAAGAAATTTTGAGAATAATATTTGGAGAATGTCATAATCGGAAAGTGAATATGGGATCTAAGATGTCATGGGAGATGAAAACCAATGACGTCCTCGATGATCGAAGTAGCATTGACACCACCAAGATTAAGAATTAACACATGAAGAGCCATATTGACACTTAATAGGATTTCAACCACTGTAGAATGCGGTAACTTGGAGACAATCACACACCTTCAATATATCATGGATTTGTTCTTGCACCAAATATGAAATTCACCCTTGGTATGATTCACTTCACCATCCTAGGTTTCACCATAGATCACCACTTAACTAAACATCTCCCAGGTCTCCACTCACTTATTGACCTTTCAACCTATTCTTATTGTTGGTGTCACCTTGGACGCTTTAAATATTCATACATTGATAGCAAGAAGAAATACCTATCACTTGGTTTGCTACTATATTTATACATGTATTGGGACTAAGGGTGCTTTCTAAAAGGGATATCAATCGATGGAATTTGATTCCTCGTGTGGCTATCTTATCTATATGATGGTTGCACTCTCTAATGCGACTTAGATCCATATTACACTAGCTATAGGGGCAGGTGCACTTGTTTTTTATTCATATGTATTTTTCTCTCATCGAATAGGTGATGATTCTCACCACAATTATTATTGCTACTATATATTTTGTGACCTCAAACATCTTCCCTCTAATCCTAAAAATACAACAAACAAAATGCATCCCACAACATAGTAATAAATTTTGTATAGGATGGGATATACACTGTTGGATTTAACATGATTCATATCTAATGGTGTGTGTCCTAACCTATATGACATATGTTACATTGATACGAGGTGCATATTATTTTCCCAAAATAAAGGTGGACATCCCCTAACCCCAAATATAGGTGAACCTTTTATCCTAAAGATGACAGGTGATTACTTTACCAAAACTAAGAACCAAGATAAACAACTTTCTTACAAATGAATGACCCAACATAGCATTGGGAATATAATTAGCAATGTCCTCATGTCCCTTAACACATAAATGATTGATCTCACACATATATACATGAGGCATGAGGAAACTGCTAATTCCATTCTCATTTCTATCAATTTTCTACCCATCCCCAACATCTTCCATGGCCCTTGAATGGGAACTATATAGTTGTATTGTGACAGAAGAAGATATGTTGAATTATTATCTAATCGTCGCGAACTTGGGGAAATATGCACCCTCTCAGTTTTATTCATGGAAAAGAGTTGATGGGAAATTTGGACTTCCTTCCTAGAGATCTATTATCTGTATGTGAGTGAACAAGATCACTAAACATATATTTTCTTAACTTTCATCAAAATGAGAGTCTGACTTGAATCTTTGGGAGGAAAGGGTCTGATAGGTCATTTATGATATCGATTAGATATACTGATAGAGAAATTTCTAAGTGATGCACCGATGATAAATTTGAATTTTCCCACAAAACACCCAACAAAAATAATAATAACCTGTTATATGTGGCTTCATTGTTTCCATCGCATAGCCATTAGTTGAAAGCACTCACAAGAAAGTGTCTCCAAGAGTGGTGTCCAAGATCATTGATGTCTTAAATAAAAAATTTACTGAGCCTCCTTTTAGGAAAACAAATTCAATATCTACTACGAAACATAGTATTTTAATTGTCCCTATAGTTGATCACATTAATAGTCCCTACATCCTAAAGGGAAAAGACTAATAAGGGGGAATAAGAGTATGTAAAGAGAGAAATTATTGAACCAGAAAATAGTGATATAAAATTGACTTAATTTAAATTTATGTATATAATAATAATATTGAGATGAGTACAATATAACAGATGATATAGGGTGTAAGCACAATTCTAAAAACATTAGGGTAAAAATATGTTGGCCCTAGGAAAAGACAGAAAGTTTTGCTCAGAAAGATCAAGAATCCAGTCACAAGGAGAGCAAGGATGCAATGGAAGAGGAAAAGAGAAAGTCGAAACCAGGAGTTTGACTTATTTTTTATAAGAGTTAGTTAAGTTAGACTAATAGTTTATTTTGGGAATGGGCATGATTATAAATTGGGCCGATAGTGCATGTATTAATGTAACTAGATGTTTTTAGTTTGTAGAACAACCCGTCGACTATCATTTGAGAATAAGTCGATGGGTAAAGAAAGAATTGTAAAAATAATATAAGGTCGATCCAAGCTATGTGCAGATGACCAAGGAAGGGAAAAGGGACTGAACAAGACTAGAGAGCTAGAAATACATGAGAGCATGAGAGAGAGAGAAAAAAACCTTATCTATTGTAAAGAAGATATTGAAATAGGTTTGCAAGATGTGTGCACAGACCAAGGCGTTTAAAATATCACTCATGACAAATAAAGAGTTCCTTTGTGGTTCTTCCTATATGGGTTTCCATGTTAAGTATGTGTCTTTGGTATCTGTGTCTACTGTGAATGAATCCTTATGAGTTTGTCGAACATCTAATGATATAACATTGTGGAATGTTGATTGTTATGTGTTAAAATCTATATATGATGTCTATATGTGCTGACAGATCGGTCTGCCTTACTTTTTGATATGCGTATGATGATGGAATTCCATCCCTTGGTTTCGATCGAGCAACCTGATTATGTTGTTATAAAGAGATCCCATTCCATAATTGCAGAATCTTGGTTCTCATAGTCCCCATATATATCTAGGGTGCGACCTCACTTGCTCACATCTATTTCCAACAGAGTTACATTATATTGGGTCGATATCTTAGGCTTTGTTGATGGACAGGGAAACCTAAACCTGGGTCAGTAGGAGTGACTCCAACAAATTTTTATGTTGTCAAGACCTAAATAATTGTGACGGGTATATGTTTTGGCACCTGACGAAACTATAAATTCAAGATTGATTGATTACAAAACAAGGGAGTTTGCGCAGGAAGAAAGTAAATCATCACGACTGAGTCCGACAGAATGGTTAGAAAGATATATTTTCTTTAGTGAATTTATCATTCTATTGCATGAATGGTTATCGAAGCTAGTGACTCAGAGGAGAAAATTTCAAGGAAAAGAACCTACAGAGTGGAGTCTTCAATTAATCTAATGGTTGGAAAGAGTCAATAATCATATATCTAGGGCTTTCAACTTTTGGGTTGATAGCATTTTGGAGGGATATATTACTGAGATTGCAGTCGATACTATAAGAACATACAGTGAGATAGAAATATAATTCTTCCAAGGAGATAGAGGTTTCTACTTGAAATCCTTAAAATTTGTACAAATATGTTGGTATGTGAAAAGGGATCCTGAGGATGGAGTCTGACGAGTAAATCATTGTCTGCAGAGACCCTGGGTAATGTCACAAGAAATAATTGAGCAAGATGGACAAGAATAAGTTGCGATGTTTCTTGTCAATAAAGAGACTGAGAAAGAGGGGGGTCTCTTAAGGAGTGGAAGAAGGTCTCGATCAGGAAAGAAAATAAGTATTGTGACAAGAAGAAGAAGTTCGAGAACGACTGAAAGAAGGGACTGGGAGTTGGAACCTTATCTCGACGAAGAATCTTGCAATGAAGAGGAGGAATATTGGCTTATATATTAAGAAGAAGACGATGAAGCACCATATCCAGATCAGGACTACGAAATACCCACAACCCCACGTACATCTTTGGAACTTGAGGTAAGACCTAAAATAACATAAAAGAGTGCTTTTGTAGATCATAGTAACATTAATAGTTGAAATAGTAGTCAAGGAAATCCTACTAGTGGAACCTTTAATTTAGAAATACCACAAGTACACGGAATTTTGGGGACTGATATAAAATTACCTATATTCAATGGGAATGGGTTGGAAGACCCTAAGCAGCATTGGTTCCCATGTGAATTTGTTTGGATAGTGAGATAGGTCCAAGAAGAGGCTATAAAAAGATCTCAGATGATCACAACCTTTAGAGGTCACGCGCTTGACTGGTATATGAATTTTTTTCGGTCCCCACAAGGATCCCTCAGAAGTCATTAGATCATATCTAGACTAGAATGATAGAAGAATTTAAAAATCCTAAGTCTGATTCGCAATGCATTACATAAATTAAAGAGATCAAGCAGTTCCCAAATGAGTCTATCTGTGACTTCGACCAAAGATTTAAAAATCTGATGGGTAAGGCGAGTTTTCATATGTCAGATTTCCAACATAAAGAATGGTTTATTGTGGTGATGCTACCACATTTATGTATTCCCTTGATGCAACATAAGATTTTATCCCATAGAAAATCTATTGAACTTTCTATGAAGTCAGAGACTTCACCAATTGGAGAAATTGGTGTAGGAATGATACAGATACAGTCGCATCTTTCCAATCTCATGTTGTAAGTACAAGATATCAAGAAAGTGAAAGAAGTGCAAGAGGAAATTTGGTGTACCATATGCATAACTAAAGGCCATCATAAATACTCATGTCTAGCATTCCTGAATTATCTTGCATCAAGAGCACCAAATCCTATAAATTCACAAGGAATGCCCTGGTGTAGAATTTGTCAGACTAGAGGTCATCAATTGGAGGAATGGTTGTATCTACATAAAATAGTGAGTGCACCTGCTAGCCTATATTGTAAGTTATGTCGATCTATGGATCATAATGATAAATACTGCAGGGAATATTAGTTATTGCAAGAGAAAATAGTTGACACATACTTGATGAAAAATGATAAACAAATGCAATTTGAGCGAGCTCGGGAACAATACCCTCAGCCCAGGGGGTGGTGTTTTTAGAGGCCGAGGAAGAGGATGAGGATTTGGTCATGGAAGGGGCGAAATTATTTTTTATAATTATGGACATCCTAGACATGTTTATAGAGATTTCACTAATCCTACATCGATGTTTTCATATTGTAAAGAATTGGACCACGTCGTCGAAGAATGCCCACGGTTGATTTCTAAATGGTAAGCCAGAAACATGGGGAACTAGAACCCACCTAAAAATGCCAATCCAAATATCCAAAATATTTATGTTGAACCTTGGTAACCTAATATTGTTCTTGTAACAAGAGTAGGTGTTGTGATTGGAGGAGATCAAAGAGCACTATACAGAAACTCAAGAGTTAGACAAACACCACAAAAGAAATGACCATTTGATGTCCATAAAGAAAAAGAAGTTTTATTTGTTGCACATCATGAGTTCATCGATAGAAATCAAGCATCAAATTATATTGTTGTTCCAATACTGACTGAGGGACCAATATAAGAAATGCCTCAAATATTTGAACAGTTGTTGCAAAGAAAACCCAAAGAGAAGGTAAGCAAGTTCAAATATTTCTTTAAAAGTTGTTTAGAATTGATAGAAGATAAGGATGTTATGGCAGAACTATCATCTTTAGTCCAAGAACCTCAACCAAGTGTGCAACCAGAGAATGGATTTAACCACATTGGTAAAATGTTGAAAATTGGTCGTGAGCTAAGGATAAATGCCCAGATAGGTGATTATGACATGGATTTTATCATTTTGTATTTGGGATCAGATGTTAATATTCTCACTAGAAATACATGGGAAAGTCGAGACTAGTATGGTATCTTGTTTAGCTTTGTTTATCCAACCAGTCGAAGGTTTTTCCTATGGGTCAACTGGGATAGGTTCTTGTCAAAATAGAAGGACTCCTAACCTATGCATATTTTGAGATCATAGATACTATCGATGTTACGAATCTGCATCCGACACTTCTGGGGATTGGATGGGCTATCAACAATCAAACTGTTATCTCCCAAAATAAATTTAGTTTTCAATAAGTTCACTCAGAAAATTTATTTTTGATAGGATGAAGAATTCAAGTCATGTTATGAAAGATTTTAAGGTGACTGACAAATTGTGGATCTCTATTATTTTGATATTTGATAAAATTGAAATCTTCAGCTTTCAGTGGCTTAGGCGGGTTTTCCAACATCTCATTAGCCACCAAAAAACTGTGGTTTTGGCAGCTAACAATTTAATGCAGGGTCCTAGTTATCCACCAAAAGCTAGCTCATTCAGTTATTCGTTAAAAGGTACTTTCGATGGCTTAGACGAGACATTCAAACAACTCATTAGCCATTGAAAGGTGTTGGTTTCAGCAGCTTAGCGAGCAACCGAAGGAGAGGATTAACCACCGAAAGCAAATGAAAAGCGTTGAGGAAAAGGAAGTTTTTGTGGCTTAGGAGAAAGTGTAAATTCTTCATTAGCCACCAAAAGGCCTATCTTTTGGTGGTTAAATGAGGAGATCCGGAGATACTATAATCCATCAAAAGCAAGTTTTACAGCATCGTTTGGAAATAAAACTTCAGTGGCTTAGGTGAACAGGTCAGCAGTACATTAGCCACTAAAAGCTTTGGTTTCAATAGCTAGCATACAAAATCTTAGGGGCCCTTAACCGCCGAAAAGGATGAAAGAAGAAACAGTTAACTGCCTATAAAATCAAATCTCATCAACATAGCAGAGATCATGACAGGGCGTGATAAACCACCGAAAGGATAGGGAAACTGCATCAAGTCATAAGTAAATGATTGAGGAGGTCGTTATTTTTCTGATGAGGATCGATATGATTCAAAACACCAGTCTTCCCTCCATTTGTCCAACAAACTGCAGACAATCTCCACTGGATATCTAGTTTGAATTGAAAATGATTGTTGGGCAAGTGGTCTCAAAAATATCACCAAAGGTTGTCGTCCTCTCACCCAAGCATTTCCCATGCAGTTAAAGCCCTCATAATCAGTGCCCTATCCTCTAGTACACTCCACCTTCGATGACATGAATCCTCACCACTAGAAACCACCTCTAAAAGTCATCCTGCTAACATTCTTCCACAGAACTTGAATTGAATTTTTGCAGGCACTTAAGAGCACATTCAGCAAATGAAGAAGGGAGGACCTGCTCTCAGGCAAGAGTTAGGAGACATCAACTACCTAAAATCACACCCAAAATTCTGCCAGTTCTTCAAAGATGATGGCTTCTACAAATTTTGTGAGAAATTTCAAGGTTCACACCAATAGGTGGCTGAGGCATTTGATCTCTCTTTCGATGGCTCCAAGGAACTCATAGGTAAGGAGGAAATCATGTTGGATGAAACCCTAATTCTAGAAGTGATTGAACTCCCTAGAACTGGGGAGAAGTGGTTTAAAACCACCATTGCAAAAGATGTGGAGTTCAGATATTATTTGAAGCCTGAACACAGAGGGGTGGTGTGGAAGAAAAGTGTCCCATCCACCTGGATCGAAGAAAGGTGGCAGCAATTACTGAAGGCCATTGTGGTCTATATAACTTGTGAAGGAAGATCCAACAGGGCCATGATTTACCATTTCAAACTAATGAACCACTTTACAGGAAAGAGCCCACTGAATTTACCTTTCTACTTACACAGGAGCCTGGGAAAAATGGCACACCAGGTGAAGGCTCAGCCAACTAAGATTGTTGGAATATTGTCTCACCATGGCCTTATACAACTCCTTATCCAAGAATTGATGAAGAGGAGAAATATGGCATGGACACATTTCTTGTTTTGGAATGGTTTTGAAACAGGCCTACAACCAGAAGAGAAGGGAAAGTATCCTTCAAAAAAGTATAGCACCCCAAGGAGTGGAAAGAGGAAAAGAAGGGCTATCTCCCCAACAACAGGGCCATGATTTACCATTTCAAACTAATGAACCACTTTACAGGAAAGAGCCCACTGAATTTACCTTTCTACTTACACAGGAGCCTGGAAAAAATGGCACACTAGGTGAAGGCTCAGCCAACTAAGATTGTTGGAATATTGTCTCACCATGGCCTTATACAACTCCTTATCCAAGAATTATTGAAGAGGAGAAATATGGCATGGACACATTTCTTGTTTTGGAATGGTTTTGAAATAGGCCTACAACCAGAAGAGAAGGGAAAGTATCCTTCAAAAAATTCTAGCACCCCAAGGAGTGGAAAGAGGAAAAGAAGGGCTATCTCCCCAACAACAGTAGAACAGCCTCTTTCCTCTTCTAAAACCAAGTAGGTTAAAAGAAACCTAGATTTCAGTGAAAAGGGACAGGAAATAACAACACATAGTGGAAACATTTTGAACCCTCCCTACTCAGATTCAGAAGAAGAAAGAGAGGAAGGTTCTAACCTAGCAGTGCAGGTTGTAGCAGGAAACGAAGAACTCCCATCACCTACACCAAAAGAGCAAGATGAACCAATAGAGAAGGATTCCTCTAGCAAGTCCAGGACACAGAGGATAAATGAGTTGCTAAGACAAGTGTATGAAATGGAAATTTTAGAAAGAGAGATAAAGAAAAACAATGCTATATTGACCAAGAGGAATAAGCAGCTACATAATTCTTTCCTAAAGATGAGAGAAAGTTATATCTTTCTAAAAATACTAAGCCTAAGATACATAAAGGAAAACACTAGGCTGTACAGAATGATCAGGATTCAGAGGCTACAGGTGAAGGATGCCAAACCAAACCCTAGCACTCATCTTACACTAGAAACCCTAGCTGAAGCAACAGTAAACCTTCAGCCTCCAGAATCAAGCCAGGCTGTTTCTAACCTTCCGAACATTGATCAGGCTGAATAAAAAGATAAGCAAACAGAACTTAAAAGCATAATTTTGGAGGCTTCTTAAAAAAATTTGTAGAAAAGGGCTTTCAGTGGCTTAGGTGGACGCTGAATCGGTTCATTAGCCACCGAAAGTAGCGCTTTCAGCAGCTAACAGACCCGACATTTTGATCCCTTAACCACCGAAAGCAGAAATAGGAACAGGATCAAATATTGGCACAAAGGACCGGTTTTGGACGAACATAACTAGCTCAGGGATGAAGTATAAAGATGAAAGGCGCTGAAGAACAACATCACGGAAGGTTTTGCAGTTACATAAAAGAAGAATGGGTCACAAACACTAATTGTTCAGCAAACAGTGACTTATCTAGAAGAGGACCAGTGGCAGTTGATTCCCAGTACTCACTTCAGTCATCAGAGGGTTCAAACAGTGGATGAATTTTTCAGTTATATAGTCTAGTAGTTAAATTAGGGTTTTTTAACCTAATTATGCAAAAACAATTATTATGTCTATTTTTAGTAAAACAAATTCAATTTTTCAGGATCTGAATATTTTTGTAAAGGCTATAAAGCCTAAGACTTATGTTATCGAAAGGGTTCGAATTCGGGGACTTGTAGACCATTACTATTGTCAAGCTTCTCATATTGCTCATGACCTAATATAAGCTCTTTTTCTATCATATGTTTAGCTTCCATTTCTTGTCTATTTTATGCTTATGCTTGAATGTGTTATTCAGGTTTATTCAGGTTAATTGATGTCTGATAGCTGTCATCCTATTGGCATATTGATGATTTGAATTATAAGAACTTTCCTTTTTATGATTAGTCATTTATATATATCTGTTTTATGTGTGAATCTGCCAGCATGATAAGTTCTCCATCTCTGCACCATACTATCAAACCTATGAATAGTGGTAGTTAGAAGCCTTATCCCTGATTGAGTTTCATGCATGTATTGAGAGTGTGAGGTCCTATAGGTCACCTGACTTGATCCACTTAGAAAACCATAAAAACATTTAAGTTACCAGGCATCCTCGAGCTGCAACCTAGAGGAGTTTCCTGGAGTGATAACACAAACCATTATGAATTTTAAGAAGAGGATATTAACATTTGAAGATGCAAAACTACGGGTGGTCAATCCAATTAATCATCTGGAAGGCTAGAGATATGTTGAGTAGGTAAACAATGAAATACAAGATGGATATATGGATCATATCTACAATACTAATTTTGCGATGGATGTAGTATGTCAATCCGACAGCCGATGGAAAACTCAATTAGCGAAGTATTAGTTCCTACTCATCAAACTTAGGAGAAGCTCTGGAGAATTGGATTAATCGAATACATGAAGTATAAATGTGGAAGTGCGCAACAATAACTGTAATTTGTGCAATGGGTAGCTACTGAGGTAGGTGATATACCAAACTATGAAGGTTTACTTAACTTGGATATATTTCTTATAGATTTCGAATAAAAAGTATCCAAACCTTAGCGCTTGTTAGCCCTGGATGTTGCATCGAAGGCCACACCCGCAAGATGGGGACTTTCTCATAAGAAAACTATTTCAAAATGGTTGCAATGCCACAAATTGCTAGAAATATGATTTGGTGAGAAGGTGCTTTATATGGGTCATAAATATGCAGAATTGACAAATCCTGTCGAGCATATTGAGCATTTTCGTGCAACATGGGAGACATTGCCATAATAGGAATGGGTTCATTGGTTCAACACACCTTAGACATGATACTGAGGAACTGGTATATGTCGATTGGGCTGAGATGAGAAACAATTGAGTGGGAAGAGATAGATGCCGATTTCACGCATACCTTTGTATTTGTTGATGATAATCCGACGATTGATGCTACTCTGCAAGTTATCATAACTAGGATTTTTGAAGAAATATTTGTGTCTATGTCAAGTTTCCATCCGAGCGGTGTGACAGTTCAACATGGGATGGAGTGCTACAAGGTAACAGGTGAACTTCACGATGACGATCCAAGTGAAATAAATATTCCTAAATATAAGGGTACTCGAGAAGTGGACAGTTTATTTGTATCAAGTGACAAGTTTATGAATCCTCTTAAAATAAAATAAAAATGAATATTGATTCTCCAGAGAAGCCGAAATTTGCCAATATCAGGGACTATTGGGATGATGAGACAGTAGGGAAGATTACAGACATATTGCGTGAATTCCAAGATATGTTCCCTTCTAAATTTTCATAAATGAAGGGAATTTTTCATGATCTCGGAGAAATGAAGATTCCCCTGAAACCCTACGCAAAACCTGTACCAGGGATTTCTCCCTTACTACAGGGCAGGAATGGCTACATTCCTTCTATAGGAAGGAAGGATAGGGTTCCTAGTGGTTATGCAAGAAAAATGAAATAGAAAGGAAATAAAGAACAGAAATGAAGAAATGGAAACCCCTCTACACACAAGGTTATGGGTTTACATCCCATACCCTACATACAACTTGTTAGAAAACCTACAAACAAACAATGGAGACCTGCAAGAACATGTTAGGCTATGGAACTTGCAAGCAAAGATAGGTTAGAAAAAAAAAACTAAGCAAACAAGACAAAACAAACATTATACCTTCAATGGGTGGAGATGGGCCACCATGCCCTAGCTTGGAGAAGCACCTCTCTTGAGAATGGGGGAGCTATGGCTCAATGGGAGGATGGACGAGAGGGAGAGTGAATGTCTTGAGAGGCAAAATGGTCTCAAGGCACTCACTCGAGCAACACAACAATATGCAAGGAAGGAATATTTTGAGAGTGACCCCCACCCCTCTATTTATAGCGTTTTTAGGGTTCTAAGCCCTTGGTCAAGGCCTTAGCCCCTTTCGCTCAATATTTAGCTCCTTTTAGGGGTTTAGGCTCCTTTGAGGGGTTTTATCCCCTTTTTGGAGGCTTTATCCCCTATGAGAGCTATTTAGTCTCTTTTTAGAGGTTTTTAAGCCCTTTTTCATGTTTTTAGCCTTCTTGAGGGTGTGGGGGTCAAATGGGGTCAAATGAGGGACGTGCATGGGTGTCCTTGGGTGGTGTAGGCCATGTAGAGATGAGTGAGGGATTTTTTGGGTTAACAGATTGCCCCCTGATGTGTGAGGGTAGGAGCTCATCATATGGCTGATGGACATCATAGGATTTTCTACGGAGAGGTGATGCTTCCTGGGCTGGGGCATGGTGGCTTTTGGTTTTTGTATTAATATGGTTCCCATCAATGGGTGAGATACAAATAATGTGTGACATGCATATGGATGAGGTGGGCATTCGCATGCTCGTAACAATGTCGAATGAATAATGTGATCTATGCTCTATAATACAAGAGTCGATCGTATACAACTGATGATACATAGTGTTTGCCTTAATGAGAGGCTGAATACAATACTGTTCTGAAGAACTGCTAAATTGGACCCATGGAATTCTCATGAAATGCTATATCTTCATGACTGATGTCCTGTTGGATCTGGAATGGTACATGGCTGTATGGACTGACTGATTGAGAGTCAGAGTCTCAGTGGTACAAGTATGCTACCTCAATCATAAATCTATATAGAAGCACTGCTGGGGCTTTTGAACACTATCTCCAACGCAACCCGAAAATCACAAGGGACATAAACCTGTTTAGGTCCCTCGAATTGACTCATCAATGTGCTAGAGTCAGGTGACGTCTAAGGTCTTCGACCAAATACTTCACGGACCAATACCCTGTATGAATCTCAATGGTGCGATGATGTAGTTGGAGTCGAGCACATGAGAAACAACCATACCAAGAGGCACAAAGGACTCCTCTCAAGTGGTCCAAGGAACTCATAAATGAGGTTAATGAAACTAAGATACAAGGACCTCTGGAATATGTGTCTTGTCGTCGACAGAGGGAGACCTACCCCTAGTCATGGCAATGGTGTTTCCTTGACCAAAAGCATGAGGGAGATAACCGAGAGATGTGAGACAGTCTGAGGACTAACCCACTGAATGGGAGGGGGGGAGGGAAAGAGTTGAACAGGGGTAGAGGGAGTGTAGTAGACTCAAACTTCCTTTGTTCAGAGTATGACGGTAGGGCGAACTAGGCAGCAAATGAAAATGACTCATGGGAATGGGATCATAGCTGTAATACTGGGAATGTTACTACAGATTGGAAATACTTGGGGGAGGTAGACACTTTTGACATTGATGGGATCCAAGGAAGACACATTACAGAGTACTCTGAACAAAGGCAACCCAAAGTGGGAATGCTGCCAAACTGTTTTCTATGGGGTGGTATCTAGAGACACCATTGTGGTACGATCTCGTGGGTTTTTGGCGAGCCCAAAAAAGTAAATGCTCGATGGTGCTTTCAATTTTCGAGAGTCTAAAAGCATGAAGAAGACTCCAGTGGGGCCTCTTTTTCGTTGGTAGTCTCCTGTGCCCAAAAAAGGATAAAAGCATACACAGGAGAGCTCGCCCATCCTTTTTTAGGGGATGTTATACTTCTTTACCGTTGGTAGTCCAGTCATGTTAGAAAAGGTTAAACCTATACTGACTGGACGGTCATTTAGATACTTTTACGAGCATGAATGAAACCAAGTTTGTTCGGCAATATTTTCTTGCTGAGAAGGCTGGAAAAGAGCTTAACGACAACCCGTGGTGAGCTTTTTCGTAAAGTTCGACCCCTCTGCCCAAGAAAGCATAAAAGTATGCAGAGGGGAACAGTCTTGGCTTGAATATGCCAAGGTGGTCCTTTTCATTTGATGGTCTACATAGTCCACAAAAGGAGATAAATGAGACGATGTAGATGCCCTTTCCTATACTTTAACGAGCGAGAAATGAAGCAGCTGCGCTCGGCAATCTTTTCATTCTTTTAACAATCAGAAAAGAGCTTAAAAGAAACTCTAGTATGGTCAACCAATTTTGGTGGCACAGGCGGTGCCCCATGTTGGGACGGTGAACACTGGTCCAAATGTCATCCATGGGGTATGGACGGAGCAGGAAGCTCTTAAACATACCAATACATGCACAGGATAGATCGCGGCAAAGGCACGTGAGTCGATGCGGTAGAGGCATGCAAACCAAAGTGGCTCTTGGATAGAGGTCAGGAGAGTCGTGTGTGAATTATGGTGGATGCACTTGACTACATGTGATGTGAGTGCAAGTCTGGAGGCGGTTATATACCAAATACATGCAAAGGAAATGATCTGTCCTCCGGACGATGGTCCAGATATCTGCATAAGGTGCGGTGGACGGAGTAGACAGCTATGTGTTAAAAATAAAAATGATATTCCTTGATGGGCAGTGGCCCAAGAAATTGCATGAGTATCGGTAGGAAAGTGTGATGCAAGTACATGTCCACAGACACTTGCATCACCATGATGTGGCTCATAAATCAAGGTAACTTCCAGGAAGCGGTCCCGAAATTTGTTTGTTAAACATGAGACAATGGTCTCATAAGGAGATGGAAATTTGAGCCCAAAGGTGTGAGAGGTGTCTCGAACCAGTTCTGGGTGACTTTGGATTAGAAGCTAATGGTGTTGTCCCTGAATGGGGGTCTTTGATTTGTGGTAAAAACATTACAAAACAAAAAGGGAAAAAAATACGCTATAAGGGACTCTTAGTGGTTATATCAGGCATAGACTTTCTTGAGGTGGAGCCCATTGTGCGGCTTCTTCAAGAGTCTACCGTCTGAGTCAGCGAAGAGGTATGCCCCCTTACCGAGATGAAGGTCATTGGCAAGGCGGGGTGATGGAATCTGGTCTTTTATGGGAAGAACTGATTCCACACTATGGTTTAAAGGGAATGGGGTAAAACCAAAGGTGGTCTTACAGATCTCTCCATCATCCCATAAGTGGTGTCGAGATGGTTCAAGTGGATCTTCCACAACAAATGAGATGGAAGGGTGGTTGTTGCTAGCAATCATGAAAATGGTATTGGTTGTGTCTTTGGTGGCCTTGCCCCAAGTCTCTGTTGGAGAAAGAGGGGCAGGCCTGGAGACGGGAGGAGTTTTTTATGGACCCAGAGGTAGGTGCAACATCGTTTTGATTGGTTGGATGGGATTCAACACATCATGGGGACTCAGAGGTAGGGTAAGTGGTTCAAAGTACCACACAGGAACTCCTAGTGTGAAATCCTGTAAATTGCGGGTTTCCAATACAGACTTACTCATGATCCCGGATGGTAGGAAAAGGAAAAGGAAAAGGAAAAGGATTGTGTTGAGTGGGAATGAACCCCAATGTTTCCCTAGTAATTGAGGTTGAGGTTGCGACTGAGGTTGCAACTGTGGCTGGGTAAACAATGGAATATACAGGTCTGATGGACCATCAGTGATGGTGGAGACAAGAGGGTCTATAGAACTGGACATCATGTAAATGGACATGGTGTCGGAAGGAGGTGGGGGGTGAACTTCTTCGATTAGAGTGATCTCAGATTCAAGAGAATGTTGTCTAAGGTTGGATCGAGCCATTTGGAACTCGGACAAGTCTTGGCAGTGGTGAGAATAGTGTCCATACAATCTGCAAAGGGTGCAAGCATGGTTTGTTCTCAATGACTTGTTTCTCACTATCGGCATGCTTGGAAGTTCAACCACGGGGAGGTTTTCCATTGTATCCATGGCATCCAAATGCACGCAGATTATAGGAATCTCAGGGCAGTTTTGGGTTGGATGGCGATTTTCTTCGTAGATGATGCAAGGTGGGATCTGTGGAGGTTCTGCAGTAGCTTTCACATTCTTGCCTCTAGCCCTTGTTGGGTGGAGCAGTGCGGATGCAAGTGAGGTGGTTGGTTTTTGCGGGTTGGGTGGAGGATGAGAATTGAACGCAATGGGTTGCATGGGGCTTAAGACTACCTAGGGCATTGGTGGTTGAGCTGGTGGATCAAAATACCACACAGGAATTCCCAATGTAAAGTTGGGTAGGTTTAAAGTGGCCATTATTGGCTTGCTCATGACACCAACCGGGGGAAAGAGGAAGGGAATTGTATGCACTGGAGAGGATCCCAGATAAATCCCTGATGGTTGTATGTTGGGATGAGGTTGTGGTTACGGCTGCACATAATGATGTGGTTGTAGATGATGTTGCAGCTACTGTTGATGTTGTGGTTGCAGACGGTGTTGTGGCTGCGGTTGGGGCTACAGCTGCGGTTGTTGTTTGGGTGTATAGGTGCTGGATGAGAGCATGCACAAGTCTACAGTATCGTTTCGTGTCAATGGTGGTGACACTAAGGGGAAAGAAGCCGTCATGGTGGTATCGGCAAATAACCCAGGGCCCACATTCAACAATGGGGAGGATGGTATGTTCTCAACCATGGTGTTGACCGCAGGGATAACATTGCCATGTATGGTCATCCCTTGGGGATCAATGGTGTTGATCGTAGGGATAATGTTGGTGGGTGTCATTAGCCCTTGTGGATTGTGATAAGTCAGTTGGTCAACCATCATGATTTTCCCTTTGTGGGGGAACATCATGAGACGGAAGACAGTTGATGCTACAGCTCTCATGGCGTACATATAACTTCTTCCGAGGAAAAGGTTATAGTCCAATTAAGTGTTGACAGCCTCTATGTCAATCAGAACTGTCTTCCCGGTTAATTTGATGGGGACATGGGGGAGGATTCCTTGGGCTTTAGTGGGATGGCCATCATAAGCCTGCAGAGTTGTGGAGGATGGTTGCAGAATCAGGGATCCAAGTTTCGGACAGACTAGGGTAGACATAACACACGCGGATGCCCCCTCATCCACTATGCACTGGTGCATGACCAAATTCCAGATAGACACTAGGATTTGAAAGGTAATGGTTGATGGCATTCGTGGTTCTCCATTCTCCATGTTGAATGTGATTAACTTGGGGTCAGAGGGGTCTACAGCCCCAAGGGCAGCTAGTAAGGATTTCCACTGTGTTGGGCAAGTTTTGAGTACCTCAAGAGCAGACATGGTGATAGGTGTTTGGGCCAAATCATCCACTATGCTATAACTGATAACAACTACTGCTCTAGCCGTGGCGTTGTTGGCAACTCGACATATGGGGGGGCGTGGAAAAGGGGGTAGCTGAAGAGGTGCATTGGTTGTTTTAGATATAGATGCCGCTGATGTGTCAGCAGGTTTGGTGTTGGTTTTGTACTGATTTTGTTTGGTTTGTAGATTGACCTCTTCAGTTGTCATAGCTAGCAGGTGGTGGACACCTGTTTCTGCTGTGGGAGGTGCCCCCGGAGCGTTGGGATTGGGTTGGGGAGGGGGTACGTTTGCCACCAATCCTTGGACTGGTAATGGGTTTTGGAACACCATAGGAGGAGGTCCTTGTGGTGTCAGGTCAGGTTGGGCTTGGTATGTTGTATTGGTGGCATGTTGAACCTCATTTCTAATGGCCTATTTAGCGCAACCCATGAAGGGACACTCAAATGTGTAGTGCCCATACACCTCGCATAGTGTGCACGGTTGGTTTGTCTGCAATGGAGAGTTGCATCTTGGTGCATTTGGTCGTTGAGGATTTTGGGCTGGCCGGTTCACAGCGGCATTATTGGGAGGATTTGGTTGTTGACCGCCTCCCCATGGTTGATTATTGCCTTGGTTTCAGGGTCGGTTATTCCTGGCTTGCTCTTGTTGGTTATTGGGGGTTGTATGGTTGGGATGGTTTTGTTGTGCAAACACCTGTCCCAATGGAGTAGGTGGAGCAAGGGCAGGGGCTTGAACAGCTTGCACCTATGGTGCATAGTAGACTTGGGTAGGTGCTAGTGCCACAAATGTGGGCATTTGTCCCACATATTGTTGTGTCGGCCAAGCTAATGCCAGGGCCTGCTGCGGTGGCACAGGTTGTTCTTAAGAAGTTGTGGCTCCGGACTGGGACATCATTCTTGCATAGTCCAAAGTTTTTTGGTAGGAAACAGGTGTTGCTTAGCTGTGGTGGTATTGCAAGTGGTGTCAGACAGTACTGCAGTTGGTGAGAGACAGAACCTATGATGCCATCTGCAGCATGGGATGCCTCCAGTGCATTCTGGTATGAAGTGCCCGCACAGGGAGTGTCTGGAATGACGATGTAAAGGTATCCAGGTTGTGCATAGATCAGATCAAACTGCTGGGCTTTCAAGATGGCCTCCTCTTCGGATTGGGGAGATTCAGATGCGACGTCCTTTGCTATAGGTGGGAGCAAGATTTTAAGGAACCAATCTAGGAAGATCCTGTCATCAAGTTGGATATTACACAAACTACGGGGTCGCCACCACTCATGGATGTGGTCAGTTATGTGGGTAGAAGTATTCTAGTAGCAAGATAACAAGATCTCCACCCCTTTGTCATATTTGACAGGGAGTTGGAAATATTGCAAGAACATGAAAGCCAAGGAGTTGAAATCTGGGTACTTGGCTTGTGGTAGCTCAATGTACCACTTGGTTACAGCACCTGTGAGGGTGCATTGGAATAGTCTTAGCCTGATCGAATCATCTACGAGGGTGTTTGATGAGCACCATAGATGAAATGTCATGATGTGGTTTTGGGGGCACTCCCCTTCCTTCCCTTCAAACTTGGGAATGTCTGAGGGAAGTTTGGTTGGCATGGGAGGCCAAAACATTTGATGGCGGATAGGGTCATTTGTTAACCAAGCCAAATCAGGAAAGTTGAGACGTTCCATGAAAGGAAGGTCTGACCCCAGTTTGATGTGAGATGGGGCAACCATGGTGGTGGGGTTTGCAAGTACATGATGCACCTACAAAAATGGAGGTACTTCTGGCACCATTGTGGACGGGCCAATGCCCCCAAGTGTGGTAGGAGGGGCAGTGTAGGTGGAAGGACCACTGCCCCCATGTATCCCAAGTGGGATAGTGTGGGTTGAAGGAAAAATACCCCCATGTGTTACAAGTGGGACAACTTGACTAGTCAATATGGCTAGTGGTAGATGGCTTATGACTGTTTGCATGACCGTGCTGGGGCCACCTGCAGGGGTGTTGGTGGTGGTTTGTGGTGTGGACATGGGTCCACTAGCAATTACTACACCGGAAAATGGATCCAATTTTGCACCAGCCATGGGGCTTGATGGTGTCATGTGCAGATCTAGTTCAGACCGATATGGGTCTGAATCTGAATCAGAGGCTGTGTGGCCTTCTGATGGTGTAGAAGGTCATTGAGAATGGTCTCGAAGATGTCGGTTTAATGTGCTGTATTGTGGTGGTTCACCTCTTAGGTGTGAGGAAGAACGTGAGGGATAAATCGTGTCAAATTTGTATGTCAAAATGGTGGTAATGATTTTTGGACCCCGGTTTCAATGGCTTCCTATTAGCTACAGGTGGCCACTTGGCCATCAAGACTGCCAGAAGATAGCGCTTGCCTTTTTCCTCATGGGAGTGCTACTCAATCGGTGGGGGTCGTTGCCCATTTCGCTTGGTAATTCCTCTCAATGGTCAGCTACTTTGGGGTTTCCATGGTACTCCAAACATTGAGTTTCTAGGCTGAGCCCAAGTACTTCCCATGGTTAACGCAGTCAGGGACTTATGTCCTCAAAGACTGCAGATGTTTAACTTAGTGTAAATTGTAAATTTTACTGGCTCTCTCAGCGTCATGAACTAAGTTGGGTCGATTTATATGGTATGGTGTGTATGTCTTTTGTTTTTCTGTTATATCTGGTGGTTGCTTAAATGGTTTATGAATATTCCGCAGATTTCATAACTTTGTGAATGAAAAGCAGTAAATAGTAATAAAAAAAATTTAGACATGTACCATTTGTGATCCTGAACTATGATAGCTTGACTAAGTGACTACCTTGCACCTATATTTCTCTTCAACCAGGATAGGGTGTTGGGCTCTCAACACAATAGGACCAATCCCATCCGTAGATCCATAGGTCACCCTTCGAATTCAAGGTTGGTCAACAGGGAGGACGTTGAGCACCATGAGAAGCCCTCCTTCTCTACCCCCTCTACCTTCCAAGTCACTTGTTTTTAGTGGCTTCAAAAAATAATAAGTGAAGTGCCTATTACTATACGAGCTTCACCCTTCATCTTATCCTAGAATACCTCAAAGGGTGATGACTGGGTAGAGGAGGAAGGGTTAGGCAAGATGTTGATTTTAAGTGAATTTTAATCAAGCTATGTGCATTAACCCATTAAGCATTGATTTACGCTTTGATTTAATCAAGCTTTGTTCTATAAATGAAATGAACATAAATAGAAACAGAAACAGAAATAAAAATAGTTTGGATCAACAGAGGTACCTGAGCCACACTGGCAGTCCTTAACTTAAAAAAAATCAAACTATGAGTGACAGATCGCACTTTTTGGGTCAAATTTGGCGAGGGGGTCGCCAAATTTTTCCAAAAACAGGCGAGGGGGTCTCTCTGAATTTGCAGACAGAAGAAGAATGACTTTTGGAAGGGGGTCGCACCTTTTGGGGTTAAATAGGTGACCTGGTCGCACCTGTGAGGCCAGAACGAGCGACCCGGTCCCCTCTCTGGGCCTGATAAGAGCAACCTACTCCGGAAATTGAAATTTTTTTGACCTTGAGTCAGATCCGGCCGACAGTAACCTGTACTATGGCCAAATGGACTCGAATTTGCCTTGAGGAGGCTCGACAGTAACTAGAAATGTAAATAAATAGGAATCTAAGCTATATTTTAACAGAAAATTAAACTGGGGTAAAAAACAAAACTAAAAACTAAAACTTTGAAAAATAAACCCAGGGATCCTGTGGGATCGACCTGGTATGGTCGCCAGTTCTATAGCAGGGATTTATCCCTTACTACAGGGAAGGAATGGCTACCTTCCATCTATAGGACGGAAGGATAGGGTTCCTGGTGGTTATGCAAGAAAAACGAAACAGAAAGGAAATAAAGAACAGAAATGAAGAAATGGAAATCCCTCTACACACAAGGTTATGGGTTTAGATCCAATACCCTGCATACAACTTGTTAGAAAACCTACAAACAAATAATGGAGACATGCAATAACATGTTAGGCTATGAAACCTGCAAGAAAATATAGGTTAGAAAAAAAAAACTAAGCAAACAAGACAAAATAGACATTATACCTTCAATGGGTGGAGATGGGCCACCATGCCCTATCTTGGAGAAGCACCTCTCTTGAGAATGGGGGAGCTATGGCTCAATGGGAGAATGGATGAGAGGGAGATTGAATGGATTGAGAGGAAAAATGGTCTCAAGGCACTCACTCGGGAAGCATAACAGTATGCAAGGAAGGAATGTTTTGAGAATGACCCCCACCCCTCTATTTATAGCTTTTTTAGGGTTCTAAGCCCTTGGTGAGGGCTTTAGCCTATTTTGGGGGATTTTAGCCCCTTTCTCTCAATATTTAGCTCCTTTTAGGGTTTTAGGCTCCTTTGAGGGGTTTTAGCCACTTTTTGGAGGCTTTAGCCCCTATGAGAGCTATTTAGGCTTTTTTTAGGGGTTTTTAAGCCCTTTTTCCTGTTTTTAGGCCGTCTTGAGGTTGTGGGGTCAAATGGGGTCCAATGAGGGTCATGCATGGGTGTCCTTTAGTGGTGTAGGCCATGTAGAGCTGAGTGAGGGATTTTTGGGGTTAACAAAACCTATCAAGAAGGGGCCATATAGACTTAATCTGAGATATAAAGAAAAATTCAAGATAGAGTTAGACAGAATGCTAGATGTAGGAATTATAGAACCTACCGAGGAATCTGAATGGATTAGCCCCATGATGGTGCAAGACAATAAAACTAGTGAATTTTTTATCTGTGTCGACCTGAGGAAGCTAAATGATATTTGTCAGCATGACCCATTTCCGACCTTGTTCAAAGATGAAGTGTTGGAGAGCATCAGAGGACAAGAGGTGTATTTTTTAACTGATGGATTCTCTGGATACCATCAGATAAATATTGCAAAGGAATATCAGTACAAGATGACCTTTGCAATAGAATGGGTACGATTCCAATACAGAGTAATGCACTTTGGACTCAAGAATGCTCCTGCCATTTTTTCTAGATGACTAGATGGTCTATGGGCTAGTAAAAATCACATTGTGAATATCATAATGATGCTTGATCGGCGTAGACAATTCCATATTTCTCTTAATTTGAAGAAGTGTATTTTTTTTGCCCCTTTTGGCATCTTGTTGGGTCATTTTGTTTGCCGAGATGGAATATTGATGGACCATGCCAAGATTGCAATTATTGTCGACCTACCCCCACCCACGACACTGAAATAGTTGAGAACTACCTTGCGACATATGAGGTTTTATAGAAAAATTATCAAAGGATATGAAGAGGTTACAACTCCAATGGAAAAATTGTTGAAAAAATATGTTAAATTCCAATGGAATGAGCAATGTCAAGAGAGTCTAGATGTTCTTAAAAATAATATGGTTACAAAACCTATATTGGTATTTCCAAACTAGGAAAACATTAATGTACATGTAGATGCATCAGTTGTCGCACTTGGTGTTGTACTTGCATAATCAGGTGAGGGTTCTATTGATCACCCTATTCCATTTGCTAGTATAAAATTGTCGACAACAGAAAAGAAAAATACCACTACTGAGAGAGAAGGACTTTCTATGGTATATTCTCTCCAGAGGTTTCGACATTATTTGTTGGGGGGGATTTCAAAATGTATACAGACCATTATTCCTTGAAGTATTTGGTCAATAAGCCAACATTGGGGAGGGATATCTGTTGGTAACTTCTTCTATTCCAAGAATTTGAATTTGAGATTATTGTCAAGCTCGGTCGATTGAATTCAAGACTGGGCCATATATCAAGGTTAGAAAGTGGAGAACACCCTATTAATCTCGATGATGGTCTTCTCGATGCACAGTTTCTTGCATTTAATATGAGCGATGATCACTAAAGAGATATTGTATATCTCTTAACTACCAGATTTGCACTGGAAGGATTTAGTAAAACATAGAAGAAGTAATTAATTGTAAAAGTTGCACAATTCCAACTGATCGTTGGGAATTTATATAAGATGGGACCAGATGAAAAACTTTGTTGTTGTGTTTTGGAACAGAAGCAATTGATGGTATTGAATGAAGCACATTTTGGTGTTGCAAGAGGTCACTATATAGGAAAAGTGACAGTGCACAATATTTTATAGGAAGGATTATGGTGGCCTACTCTGCAAGTAGATGCTAGATACTATTATCATAGAGGTGATATTTGTCAAAGAACTACAAAATTACCGCGATGAGATGAGATGACGTTGGTACCACAAGTAGCTTTGTAGACATTTGATAAATGGGCTGTTGACCTTATGGGTCTTTTTAACCCACCAGGAATATGAATGGGTGTATGCTATATAATCACTACAACATGTTTCTTGACCAGATGGGATGAAGTAGCACTAGTAAGGGATTGTACTGCTGTGACTATTGCAAGATTTGTATTCCACCATGTTGTGACCCAATTTCGATGCCCACAAATTTTGGTAAGTGATCAAGGTACACTCTTTGTAAATGAATTTATTGACAAGTTAACTGAGGAATTCCATATTCAACACTGAAAAAAACCATATCACCCATAGGAAAACGATGTTGTCAAATATTTCAATAAGATCTTGGAGAATGCATTAACAAAGATATGTAATGTTCAGAGGGATGAATGGGATCACAAGATACCTACGGTATTAAGGGAATATCGCACAACCTACAAAATTTCGACTGGACAAACTGCATTCAGATTGGTTTATGGACAAGAAGTTGTCACACCACTAGAATATATTGTACCCAGTCTCGGGATAGCTGCAATTAATGAGATGGTAAATGTTAGCGCAGTAGAAGAAATATTGTCACAGCTAGTTCAGTTGGAAGAAGATCATGTTGTTGTAGGTTATCATCAGCATGTTGAGAAGGAGAAACATAAGGCTTGGCACGACCTTCATATTAAGCTTAAGCAGTTTCAAATCGGGGATCTTGTCCTTCTATATCATAGTAAATTTTTGAAGCATCATGGCAAGTTTAGAAAACATTGGCTGGGACCACATGTTGTCATCCATATGACTGATGGGGGTGTGGTCCAGTTACAAAATTTAGATGGTACACCCTTCAAGGGGTTGGTAAATGGAAGTCATCTAAATCCTTATCAACATAGATGCACTTCACTCGACTAAAAAGAGAATTTAAAAAAATATGATGTTCTCAAAAGTTTATGATTTTTTCGCGATTTCAAAATATGTCACAAGCGCAGCATGTTGTTGCAGACTATATGTGTGTCACAATATAAATTTTGTCGAACGATGAACTTTAGTCGCAACTGAAATTTAATTTGAGGTAACGGGATATTTCGGCAGCATGCCTTTTTGTCACATCTACCATTAATGCATAATAACTACCTATTGTCATGACATGTGAAGTGATTGTTTGATTGGTGGTTTATTGAAATGATGGAAACTATTTCCCCATGTGATAGAATTATCCGTCACCTTCTCCATTTATCGCAGACCCATGTGAGCGAATGACTTCCTTCATGCGTAAACATATTTCATCTTCCCACTGAAATTTGTTCATTCATTTGTATCCAACTGACTAAATGCTTGAGCCAAGCTATATTTCTGCAAATACTTTGAAGTTGAAGCCATCTAATTATCATGGAAATCCCTATGTCGAGAACAAACACTATTCACAAATCCGACATGGAGACTCCCCCTCCCATGCCTATTATCGAAGAAGCTCCAAAAATTTTGTCATGATCGGCACTAGTTGGCCCATCAAGAAGGAAGTGGACTGGAAGCAGAATTGCTCCTCAAAGAGAAAAATATACCCATGATGTTGAAGCATCAGGATCTGGGTTGAAGACCCTATTGCCTGGATACATTACTTTGAGGACATATGATGCACCTAGTGTCACTATTCATTAGAATTCCATGTATCTGTTGGTCAAGCTAGTTACCCCGAAATGTGTCCATGTGATGGTGGATTTTTTGTTGAATCTAAATAAAATGGGATTCGTAGACCATTATCTGTGGAAGTTCCCTAAAATAGCTATGTCGTGGTACATGACCTATGTGCGAGAGACTGAATATGGACCTATTCACTTGGATCCAATGTGGTGGGAAAAAGTATTGGAGAATTCAAGTACATTGTCGTTGATGTACATGCCCCATTTTGGTCGCACTGTAGAAGTAAGTATGTGCGTCAAGCAATTGCTCATTTTTTTTCATGGAGTCTGTCTCTAGTTGGATCGAAAAATTTTGGTGTATGTCGACCTAATAGCTTGAATAAATGGACTTCCTCTTGCAAGGGTTGATCCATCGCCATTCTTCACTGGAAAGGAACAGGAGGACCCGAGCTTAGTCAACCGAATGAAAGAAATATGCAACTTGTCCAAAGATAAGAGAGGTTTCTCCATTGCCTCTATCAATATCATTGTTGTTTGGTTTGCAACAAAAGTATTATCAAGCAAGCTTCTAAGGAATATGCGATCGAACCAATGTACAGTAGGAACGATTGCTACAATAAAGTTGTGTACTGCAGGTGTCGAGATGAACTGGTCGACCTACATGTTGAATGAATTGTTAGAAGATGCTACTGATGCTCAGGAGAAAGGTTCTCCTTATATCTAATGTTGCTTACTTATTTTGATATCATGTGTTGCATGGGTCAATCCATCGCAATACCACAGGGTGTACATGCATGTTCCATGTCAAAGGGTGTGATACCAGAAACTCTTGTATGAAAATGAAAATATGCGCTAACAGACGGACAATAATGTTGAATTTTACTTACATGGTGATGCAATGAGGTATCACATTAGGAAATAGACAAGAATTGTTGCAGAGATTGTCCAACGGTTCTGCAACATTATCAAATTTTCAGTCAGGGCTCACCACATCTTTCTACAATCATGACAACATGCTGAGAATCAATGGTTGGCCACTCAGTTTCAGATAACAGAAGAATACATTGAAATAATTGTTCAAGACTAGCCTAAAGAGTGTAGACAACATGTTGTGGATGATCAAATATCTATTGAAATTGACCCGCTATAGAATGGGACATCAGGAAATAAGGGAGATGACCCACAAGGAGAAGAAAACCCACACATATCTCCCTAGGACAACAAAGAAGAATCCAGCAAGAACCAAATAGATTCAAAACTATGGGATAAGAGAAAAAAATACGAAGAATCAAAGAATATTCATAAGAAGAGGAAGGTCGACAAAAAATCTGGAACTGTTGACCTTACCATAGGCTGCAATAGATGAATTGAAGTCAAGAGAGCATGCAGTGTTTGATAAACTCAAACACTCAAATAATACCATCACATTACTAAAAAAAAAGTAAAGGAGATGGAGTAGAAATAAAAAACATGGAAGGAAGATAGACAAAGGTTGGAGTAAGCTGTCGCACTTGCTTGCCATGAATTATCTGAAGAGGGTATTACAATTGAGATGCTCCCCAAAGCCATAATTTTTTGACTTGGAGAGGTATTTGTCAATCTCCACAAATGAGTCATTAAGATAGAAACAAAGTTGACACCCGATGCACCCCCTCAGGTATTGGAAGCCTGACAAAAGGAAATAAATGAAATTGCGTAGAAGATTCAGGATTTTGAGGAACTTTAATCCAAATCATATGCACATGTTTATCAATCATGGGAATCCTTGATGGATGATGCATATTTGGAGCAAGCGATAGAGCAACTTCATATTAGAAGCGAATTTGAATGGACTAAGGAATTAATTAAAGAAATTGTCGTCAGTCGAAAAGATAAGCAATCTTGCTAACTTAAAATCATTACAGTAGCAGGTAATTGCTAAACTGTAGATACACCAACAAAAATGAAAAAAATGTGTCACAGAATTCCAGGCTATAGCAAAGAAGGTGGAGAAACCATTCCCTTGGTCCATGAAAGGGTGTGAAAAACATTGGGTGTGACGAGAGTATCAACTTCAGAACATATCAGTTTCAAACTTTTCAAACAAATGCATAAGTTAAAGGAAGATGTGCAACGAGAAGAAGAAGTGGTAATGAAGATCTATCACAAGTTTCAAACTAAACTTGTCCCAACAAAAATTTCTGACTGAAGTGGCTTGGGATGAGCCATAGGTGAGTATTGGGGGCTTGTTGGTTTTAGGAAAAGACAAAAGAGTTTTTCTTAGAAATATGAAGAATATGGACACACTGCGAGCAAGAATGCAATGGAAAATTTTGTGATAGAAGAGGAAAAGAGAAAATTGAGACCAGGAGTTTGACCTATTTTTTATGAGAGTTAGGTAAGTTAGACTAATAGTATATTTTGAGAATGGGTATGATTGTAAATTGGGATGATAGCACCTGTATTAATGTAATGATATGTTTTGAGTTTGTAGAACAACCCATCGACTATCATTTGAGAATTAGTCAATAAGTAAAACAAGAATTGTAAAAATCATATAAGGATCCAAGTTGTGTGTGGACAACCAAGGAAGGGGAAAAGGACCAAAAAATAATAGAGCTAGAAAGACATGAGAGGATGAGAGAGAGACAAAAAACTCATCTATTGAAAAGAAGACCCTGGGAGAGGTTTGCAATATGTCTGCATAGACCAAAGGCGTTTAAAATATCACTCATGCCAAATGAAGAGCGCCTTTCTGGTTTTTCCTATATGGGTTTCCATGTTAAGTATGTGTCTTTGATATATGTGTTTACTATGAATGATTCCTTATGAGTTTGTCAAACATCTAATGATATAATATTGTGGAATTTTGATTTTTATGTGTTAAAATCTATATATGTTGTTGATATGTGTTGATGGATCGGTATGCCTTACTTTCTAATGTGTGTATGACGATGGAATTCCATCCCTTGGTTTCGGTCAAGTGGCATGATTATGTTGCAATAAATATACCCCCTTACATAAATGAAAAATCTCGGTTCTCGTAGTCCCCGTAGATATCTCAGGTGAAGCCTCACTTGCATCATACATGTTACTGATGGAGTTACACTCTGTCAGACTGATATCTTGGGATTTGTTGACAAACAAGGAAACATGAACCTGGGCTAGTAGGAGCACCGCTAATAGAACAATTAGACGAAGTTGAGAAATTTTGAGCAAAAGAAGATTCAGCTCATCATAATAGGGAATATCAAGGAGAATCATGAAAAATAAAGTATAAAAAAAAGAATAGAGGTGCATTAGAGAAACACTTCTAACATTCAAGGATGTGAAAAGGTGCATGGAATGTGTGAGGCCAATGTTATATATATTTGCAACACCTCATGGACCTACCAATTGATGCAATATGTTGGTCGCAAAGTTCTTGAGTTATGTGAATGTTGGAAAAAGGAAGTAATCAACCTAGTGCAGGCCACTCTAGATGACTTGTCCCAGGAAATTTGTCAACATAGGTGAAACATGTTGCAAAAGAAAGTGTTAAGCACCATTATATCTCATAAGCCATGAATACCTAGAGGGATACATGTGAGGCCTTAAAGAAATATATAAATTCCCTTTGATCTCACAAATATAGGGGAGCATTTGAATACAAAAATTTTCTTAATCTAAGGATCTAAAGAACAAATTTGGCATATATGGTGCTTTGGAGGAATATGGTGGCCTATCTCAATACAAAACTAATGGGAAGAAACTCTAATCTATACTAGGAGAACTCTCATGGTACAAGGAAATTAGATTCTTGTGTACCCATGAGTTAATTGATGGATTTTCCATCCCTAAAGTGAAGATATAAATTGGAGTAGTTATGGAAATTTTGGGAAAGTAGTTTTTAAGATTCTGACCATGTGGACCAAAGGTAGGTTTCATAAAACTCAATTGTGATGCCCTTGTTTAAATCTCTTGGATTTATCCAAAGCACCTAGTGGGAAGGTGTGTGGATATGTCTTATCAATATCAAGCTCAACTAAATAAAGCAATGCAAAGGATTTAGCCTACCAGGTGCCAACCTCATGTGTTTCTTATTGCATATAGGATATTATTTCTATATATGGACACCTAAGGGAACCAAATTAGGAGTTAGATTTATATTTCTGCACTTTTGAATTTTATTCACCCAGTTGATAACAACCAGTTAATCCCTGAAAATATGAATATTTCTGTAATTTTTTTCAAGTGCAAAACAGAGAAGGAGTTTTAAAGAAAAGAGATCGAAAAAAGTATTTTTTCCCCTCCATAAACCCATTGGGAATTTGAAATAATGATTTTGAGAAATAAAAAGGACTCCCCCCCCCCTCCACAAGTACGGTCCCGAGAGGCTCCATCAAAGAAATAACATGGAAGGGTGAAGTTGATATGTTCTATAGTGATGGTACGGATTGTCGGTGAATCCTTATATTGAGGGAAGAATGATAGAATGTCAATCCCCTGTTTTGCAATGTTATATGGAAATGATGTGTTGTCCTGAAAAATAGTTGTGTTTCTAGAAAGCCATATGCCCCAAATGTGAAGAAGGAGCAATGCTTTCAAAGAGGCAAAATTGTTATATTTTTGTCCAAGATTTCCAGGCGTCTTCCATATTTTGACCATGTCAGATCAGAGTTGTGTTTAGCATGGCTTGAGTAGCAATTCAAAGTTGTGTTGTGAAAGGGAAGGAGATGAACAAATGGGTTATATTTTCATCCCCATATTTGCATAAGTGCACTAGCCTAGACCTTCCAATGAGAATTTTCTCATTCTATCCTAGGTTGGAATTTTATTTTCCAATGCACACCACATGAATAATTTTGATTTAAGAAGGCAGTTTAGCTTCCACATACCTTTCTTCCACCACAGGTGGTGTCCTTGATGAGTGATGGCACTTAGATGTTGATAACTAGTCTTTGGGGTGTAGAGGCCATGGGCCACTTTATTCCAGATGAGTTCATCCATGGAGTCAGTGAGCCTGATATGGACAGCTTTAAGAGAGTTCGTGTATTTGATCTAGTCTGCACTTAAGTGGATTGGAAGTTCTAGATATCTGTCCCCCTTCCATCCTTTCTACTAGATATTTGAAGAGCCTGGGTCTGCTATCTAATTAAGGTGGAAGTACCTTTTTTGGTTTAAGTGATGGATAAGTTGTTGAGGGAGGATATGGAGAGTTTGACTTCTAGCCTAGGGGTCTTCTCCAATACACAACAAAGAGTCATTCCCTATTTCCAGGCTAAACCATTTTTTATAACAGGGAAAGCATTGCAGATGGATTTCCAAATAATATTGCCCAAGGAATGATTTAAGAAAGCAGAGTTCCTAGTCTAGTCAAGGACAGAATCAGGGGCAATGTACTTTTTACATACAACCTTAATCCAATGAATTTGTGTGGAAATGAGTCTCCAACCTAATTTTGCTGCTAAATCTTTTGCTAAAGACTAGATGTTTTTGAGGCCCCATCTGCCCAGGGATTTGGGTGTTGCAATATGATCCCATTTCACCCAAGGGAGGACAAAACTCTCATTCTTTCCTGGCCAAAGAAATATGGAAAAAAATTCCACAACTTTTCCAAGATGGCCTTTGGAATATAGGCGAGAGACATCCAATATATTTGTGGAAATTGAACCCAGGTGTTAGAACAATTACACATGCAAATTACACACAAAGGAGACTGAATATGGAGCTGAACACTAATATGTATTGAATAAGTGTACAATATCCAACCAGACATAGGCTACCACAATAAATAATTACATGAGAGATTCAAATGCATAAGGATGCCATTTGAATTTGGTCAAAAGCAGGCTTACTAAATCTAAGCAAATCCCCCATAGGTGCATAAAGCAGTTTCCAAATCTGTCTAGGAGCTCACGATTTGGAAAAATCAATTAGGAAAGATAATGGATGATGGAAGGACAAATCATACATGTTTTTATTAGGAGAAAAGAGTGGAGGATGATGAAGACAAAAAACAAGTTAACTTCACCTAGTCAAACTTTCCCAATTGCCTTAAAACTCAGAAAAAGTAGGCAATAAAGCAGAAAAAGCAAACATGTGCTAGGGAGGCCAGGAATAAACTAGATTTGATTCCAAGTGGTTTCCCAAGTGCTCCATGACTCAAATTTAGCAATTTTGACCACTTTGGATGTGTGGAGGATAGCTTGCATAAGGTGGAATATGGAAACTAGGCAAATAAGACAAAAATTGGATTAATTAATGTCTAAGGTAGCTAACTATGGGTTGATTATTCTAACACCCCCCCTTAAGACTGACTTATGAGTAAAATATCATAAAATTATAGGGCCTAGAAACAAGGATTAGTCACCCTTTACATACTGCATGTCCATTTAACCAAGGAAAGAGGCAAAAACCCAGTGGGAAAAATCCTCCCTTAAACATGGACAGTAAAACAAAATTTGAAAATATTGTCATCATTCATGCTTCACAGCATGATCAGAAATACCTAGTAGTGATTTGAGATTGCTGAATGTCTTCTCACCAAAAACTTTGGTGAATATATCTGCTACTTGTTCTGAAGATGAACATAAGAGTAGGTGAATGGTGCCATCATGCACAAGCTGTCTGATGTAGTGCATATGGATCTCAATGTGTTTGGTTCTCTATTTCTGAACTGGATCATTGTAGATTCGAATGGTAATCTAATTATCACAATAAATAGTAGTTGATTATTCTGATTCGAATCCACACTCACCAAGTAACCCCTGCAACCATAAACTTTGAGTTGCTGCATTTACAACTCCTCTGTATTCTTCTTCTGTAGATGAGAGTGCAATGGCAATCTGTTTCTTGCTTGATCAGCTGATTGGCCCTTCAGCAAGCATGAACACATATCCTAATGTTGACTTTCGATCTGTCTTTTCACCTACCCAATCACTGCCAGTAAACCCAATCAAATCAAGATCAAATTTAGCTTTGTAGAAGATCCCATGAGTCCTTGTTCCCTGAACAAAGTTAAGGATCCTTTTGGATGCTTTCCAATGGATCTCATGAGGCTGATCCATGTATCTTGAAGCCACACTTACTGCATAATAAATATCAGGTCGAGTATGTGTAATATACAACAAACATCCAATCAATTGCCTATACAATGTATTGTTTACCATAGGTGAAGAATGAGCTTCTTCAAGCTTAACTCCTGAAAAGAAAGGAGTGTTGCTTGGCTTGCAATCCTTCATGTTGAATTTGTTCAGAAAATCCAAGGCATACTTGGACTGATGTACTTTGATTCCATATTTGGTTTGAGCAATCTCGAGCCCCGAGAATTGGCTCAATAAGCCCAAATCAGTCATTGAGAAGGCATGGCTCATTGCATCCTTCAAGGAGGCAATTTCATCCTTTGAGCTTCCTGTAATGAGAAGGTCATCAAAATACAAAAAAATGATCATTAATGAACCATGAATCAGCTTCAAATATACATTTGGATTTGACTTGCATCGAACAAAATTCAGTGATAGCAGAAAGATATCAATCTTGGCATACCAAGCCCTGGGGGCTTGCTTAAGCCCATACAATGACTTCTTTAACCTGCACACAAGAGATGGATTAGTAGCAAATCCTTGAGGCTGCTGCATGTAAATATCTTCAGTGAGATCTCCATTCAGGAAAGCACACTTCACATCCATGTGATGTACCTCCCACTGCTTTGAAGCTGCAATGGCTAAGGCTAGCCTGATGGAGTCCATCTTTGCCCCTGATGCAAAGGTCTCATTGTAGTCTATGCCATGTACCTGTGAGTATACCTTGGCTACCAATATGGCCTTGTATTTCAGAGGTGAACCATCAGCAGCAAATTTGATTTTGTAAACCCACTTACACTGAACTAGCTTCCTCCCTGGGGGAAGATCAACCAGCTCCCAAGTGTTGTTCTTCTGGAGTGAGATGAACTCTTCTTTCATGGTTGTTTTCCATCTTGGATCATTTGCTGCATCTTCATATTTTTGTGGATCTGATTCAACCATCAGATATAATTTCTCTGCAAAAATAGGATCTTTCATGCACAGAGCACTCTCAAACTAAGATCTAGTCCTCCTAGGATCATTAGGATTTCCAGCCAGTTCTCCAGCTGCATGAATGGTCTTTGCTGCCCATTTTGGTCTTGTAGGACTGTTAGGATCTGCAATTAAATCATCATTATCAGACATATCAGAATCAGCAAGTTCAACTATCTCTTCACTTACATTCGGAGGTTCTGGTGGTGAAGAGGATTCTCCAACTTCCACTGCTGCTAGGGACTCTTCTTGGAACTAAACACACCTTTCAATGAAGGATTTGTTTGCGCTCAAATTGATCATATTGTACCCTTTTGAATCTTCATAGTACCCAACAAATAGACACTCTTGGCTTTGGGGCTGCAAAGCCTTCCTCTTTTCTGTTGGAATTCTAGCCCAAGCCCTTGAGCCAAAAATCCTGAAATGGGTCACATCTGGCTTGTGCCCACTCCATGCTTCGAAAGGAGTCATACCATCAAGATGTTTATGAGACACCCTATTCTGGATATAGGCTGCACATTTTATAGCTTCGGCCCAAAACTTTGGTGGCAAAGTCTTAGCCTCCATCATGTAGGTTGCCATCTCTTTCAGTGATCTATTCTTCCTCTTAGCAACACCATTCTGCTGTGGTGTGTAAGGGATAGAATGTTGCATCTAAATACCTGCATCTGCATAATATTGAATGAACTCAGACTTGACATACTCACCACCATTGTCATATCTGAGGACCTTGAGTTTCCTCCCAGACTGGTTTTCATTCAAATCCTTAAAGACTTTGAAGAGGCCATAAAATTCAGACTTGTGTTTCAAGAAGTAAACCCAGCAATACTTGGAAAATTCATCTATGAATGTCAATGCATATTTGGCCTGACTCATTGACATATGAGGAAATGTGCCAGCAACATCACTGTGGATCAACTCAAGAGGTGTAGAGTTTCTCTCATGACTAGCTTTCTCAAATTTATGCTCTGGGTGTTTTCCTAAGATGCAACCTTGACAGACTCCTTTGGAAAACTTAATCTTTGGTAACCCTATGACCATTTATTTTTCACTAAGATCAGAAAGATACTTGTAATTTAGGTGGCCAAATATTTCATGCCAAATCTTGCTTGCCTCATTAGCATGAATCAGAAGAGCAGATGGGTTTGAGTAGGGTAGGAAGTGTGAGAACATGTATACCTCAAAGTGTGATTTGTAACTCCTTTTGCAATGACTTTACCACTTGAGATCTCTGTGATCTCAACTTCATCATGGGAGAATATGACCTTCTTTGGAGACCCTATGTGGGTCATCTGATACACTGATAAGAGGTTAGAGGCAAGACCTGGAACATACAATACATTGCTAAACTTACCATGGTCAAAATCAATCCTCCCTTTGCCCAAAATTTCAGTGAGAGAGTCATCTCCCAGTACAATTGGTGGACCTTTCGACATGTCAAGTGAGGTGAATGCCTCCTTGGTCAAAACCATATGTCTTGAAGCTCCATAATCAATGATGAAACTAGGTGAGCTTGATGTGCCAGCAACCAATGCATGAACTCTCTCTCTGTCTTCTAAATTTGATCGTCCTTCCCTCTTCTTTGAGCTGTCTGGAAGGGAGATGCCATTATTCTCTAGGAGTTGGGTCAGGATGTCTATTTTCTTCTTCATGAAAGAGCTTTCAGAATGATTTCCCTTACTGCAGTATGTGCACTTTCTCATTTCTCCTTTGTTCTTCTTCTTCTGGGGTTCTTCTTGGAACCTTGAGGCTCCTCTAGAGACTTGTTCTTGTCTCTCTTTTTCTCAGGTGGCTTCTTAGCTTTCTTCTTGCTTTTTGAATCCAACCTCGAATCTCCAGCAACCAGAGCTTGGTCTTTGGAAGGTTTGATGGTTCCCATCATCACCAATTTATCTTGTTCTTGTGTGAGAGATTCCATGAAATCTGCAAGGCTAGGCATTTTCCAGGCTCGAGCTGTCAACTTTGTGGCATGGAAGGTTGATACAAACACTGAATAGTCAGGGCCAATCTTCGAGAGTATGGCCAAAACTAGTTTCTCATCCTTCTTTTTTATCCCACAATGTTTTAGCTGCAAAACAAGGGCTTTGAACTTGGAAAAATAGAGTTGCAGGGATTCAAAGCTATTGGGACTCAGGGAGATCAATTCATTTTCAATTTGATGTCCCCTCATCTCATCTGTCTTACCAAAAATCTCAACAAGCTTCTCCCATACTTCATTTGGTGATGCCAATCCATCAAGATGGAAAAGGAGGTCTCTGGATATGCTCAGACATAGGAGACCATAGGCCTCATCCCTCCTGTTGTGCCATTTAATTTTCTCTGCAGCTGCATTGGGCTCTGATTTTGTTGCCATAGTCACTTTGTAGATGCCTTTCTCTCTCAACAGTATCTCTATCTCTTCTTTCCATTCAAAGAAGTTAAATGGAGTCAAGATGATCTTCTGAGATTGATCCATAGCTCAGAAATTGTCCCTTTAGTCAGCAGAATGCTCCCAGTCAATGATGTCGAACATACAATAACAAATTGGAAGGAGATAAATCGATCTACAAAGTCTCTGATACCATGTGGAAATTTAACCCAGGTGTTAGAACAATTACACTCACAAAAATTGTCAATTACACATGCAAATTACACACAAAGGAGACTGAATATGGAGCTGAACACTAATCTGTATTGAATAAGTGTAGAATAGCCAACCCTGTGAAGTCATAGGGTGCCACAATAAATAATTACATGAGATATTCGAATGCATAAGGATGCCATTCGAATTTGGTCAAAAGCAGGCTTACTAAATCTAAGCAAATCCCCCATAGGTGCATAAAGCAGTTTCCAAATCTGTCTAGGAGCTCACGAATTGGCAAAATAAATTAGGCAAGCTAATAGATGATGGAAGGAAAACTCATACATGCTTTTCTTAGGAGAAAATAGTGGAGGATGATGAGGACAAAAAACAAGTTAACTTCACCTAGTCAAACTTTCCCAATTGCCTTAAAACTTAGAAAAAGTAGACATGCACTAGGGAGGCCAGGAATAAAGTATATTTGATTCCAAGTGGTTTCCCAAGCGCTCCATGACTCAAATTTAGCAAGTTTGAGCACTTTGGATGTGTGGAGGACAACTTGCATAAGGTGGAATATGGAAACTAGGCAAATAAGACAAAATTGGATTAATTAATGTCTAAGGTAGCTAAATATGGGTTTATTATTCTAACAATATTGGGATGGATTCAAGAACCGATTTGAACAAAATTAATATGCCTACACTAGAAAGCTATCTACTGCACCAATTATTGATCCTTCTTTCCAATTTTTCTAGCATCCAGTTCCAATCTTCCTTTTTGTAATTGTTTGGTTTCATCCTGAAACCCAAGTATTTTAATCCATCCTCCAAATGGAATATGGTGAAAGGGAAAAAATTTGAGTAACTTTGCAGCCCTGTTTCTTCCAGGTTGAAGGGGGAAAGGGTGGATTTTTTCTCATTCATCCTCATTCCTGTGGTAATGCTAAAAAGTTGCAAGATTTCTGAAAGCTTAATTACATCCCTAAGCGAGCCATCGCAAAAAATAAGGATGTCATCCATGAAGAGAAGATGAGTGATGTTTAGGTTGCTTGCCAATTTGATCCTTGAGAAAATGCCTCTTCTTTTTGCATTAGTCTGGGCTCTACTAAGACCTTCGGCCACCAACAGAAAAAGCAGATGGGAAAGAGGGAATCCTTTTCTGAGCCCTCTCTCCGAGGTAAAGAAGGGGCGTCGATCCATTAATGAGAACAATAGAAGAAGCTCTGGAGATGTAGCAAAAACCCCATTTTATAAAGGTTTAATTAAATCCTATATGGGTTAGGAAAATTAATAGAGCCAACTTACCCTTTCAAAATCCTTTGAGAGGTCAATCTTTAGAATTGCTCATTTTAACTTCTTGGTTTTTATGTTGTGAATCCATTCTTGTGCTACTCCTATAGCTTCGTGAATGTGCTTGTTTTCAAGGAATCCAAATTGTTCCAAAGAGATTATTTTTTAGAGCACATTTTTTATTCTTTGAGCAATAATTTTCACCACCACCTTATAGGTGATGTTACAGAGGGCTATGGGCCTAAAGTTATCCAGGTAAACTAGGTTTTCTCTTTTCAGAATGAGTGCATTGAAGTTGGAATTTATGGGAGGATCCATATGCCCATTTACCTGAGATTCTTCTACCAAGTGGGGAAGATCAGACCATATTGTGTCATAGAGAGCCAAAAAGAATTCAATGGTCCATCCATTTGGACCTAGGATTTTGTCCTTTTGGAAACTATGAATATTTTCTTTCAGCTCATCCTCAAAATTCTCCTCCATAAGCTCCATGTTGTCCTCTTCTAATATTCGACCTGGGAAGAATTGGGAGATCTGTATCACTTCCATAATTGTTTCTTGGGTTTCTGCCTTGAAGAGTGTTTCTAAATGTGATTTATTGATCCCAGTCATGTATTCAAAGAAGGAGTGAGACTCATTATTGGTGTTTTTCAACTCCCAGATTGTGTTCTGCATTTTTCTCCCATTTGCAAAAGACTGGAAGAATTTTGTGTTGTCATCACCACATTCTAGCTAGATGGCTCTGCTTTTTAATCACCAAAATTCCTCTCTTTCTTTCAGAATCTTGTTTCTGGTGGATTCCAAGGATCTCATAATTTCCTTGTCCTCTTGGGTGTGAAGGCCACCTCCTTCTAAATTGTGAAAATCAGCTAGCTCCGCTTCAATCTGGATAAGAGCCTGATCCTTCATTTCCTTTTGAAGTTTGGCCCATTCTTTGGGAGGGGGTTTTATTCGGGAGATATTTTGAGAAAAATGTATAGCAACATGGCTCCCTTCTTCTTCCACATAAGGAGTCCAATTTGTTTGGATTATTCGAATCACATCCTCATTTTTTATCCATGTTGCATAGAATTTGAAAGGGATGGTTGGTTTTTTAGGACTATTTGATATTTCTAAATAGATAGGGAGGTGATCAGAGTCCCCACTAGAATCGAACCATTGTTTGAACATCAAGTTCTTACTTAGAATACTTTCTGCTAGCAAAAAACTATGCATCCTCTTTATCATTTAGTTCTCCCCAATCTTTTGGGTTTTATCTTGATGGGATCTAAGTCCACCAGGTGGGAGGCTTGTAGAAAATTAGCAAAGTAGGTTTCCAGAGGGTCCACCCTTGCTCTTGGTCCACAAATTTCTTCGGTGCCAAGAGTTAAATTTAAATCCCCTCCTATAATGTTGTTTTCTTCATTTAAGAAGGGAGAAGCCCAAAGCTTTTCCCAGAAAACAAATCTTTTCTCATATGGACCATAGATGTTGAGAATGGTTAGTTTAATATTTGCTTCGACCCAAAACAAGAGCATCCCCAAAACAAGAGTGGATCCCCGGGAGTTTAGGCACTTAACAGAGAGTTGATTCCATCCTATGGCCAGTCCTCCCGAGTGGCCTTTTGCACTTTGAGCCAAAAATTTAAAACTTCAAGAAATTGAGTTTAACATATTTGTGACCTCCATTTCTGACCCCATTGTTTCCTATAAGAGAATCACATCCAGTTTTTGACCAGAAGCATCCTCTTTAGGGAAACAAATTTCGGGTACTCGCCAAAACCCTACAATTTTGTGAGAGGATCTTCATTTGGTAACCCCTTCAAGGGCTTGCACTGGTCTAAGTTCCCAAAAAATTGTTTTCTGTATTCCAATTTCCTCATCTTTCAATACTTTATGTTGTGCAGAGGAGATGAACGAGGGTCTCCCTCTTCCTTTTATTTTGAGGGGAAAACTAGGGTTTATCCCCGGCTCAGTGTGTGTGGAGGCATAGTCAGATAGTACAGGGATTTATCTCGACTGAAGGTGGAAACAAATTGTTGAAGAAGAAGAGGGGGGAGTGGAAGTAGTATTCAATGGGAGGGAAGAGTCTAGGGGGGTAGGGGCTAAGGACTGTGGAGGAGGAGGGGGGTTAGATGAAAGGCCTTGAGTAGAGATAAAATGTGGAGTAACTGCTAATTCTAATTCTTTAAGTTTTATAAAATTCAAAGAAATATCTAACAAATGATCATTCAAGGTTGTTTCAGACTGCTTACCTGGAGAGTTCTCCAAGACCTGCTACAAGAATTGTTCTGAATCATTGCAGGGTTCTTTAGTGAGATTTTCATTTTTCGGTGGAGGTTGAGAGGGAAATTCCTCCTGGATGATCGATATTTCCACCCAATCCCATGCCTGCTTTGGTCATCTTCCTTTGCCTCCTCAACCCTAGGGCTCCATATTTTCCTGGATCGGTTCTTTGTAAAAACCAGTTAGTAGTTTCTAGCAAGGCGTCATGTTGCATGGAATCAATGGAACCTAAAAGGTATTCCTTCATAGTCAATGATTTGTCTCCTAATTTCATTTCCCCAAATGAGATTTAGGTTCTCCTCAAGATCTATTCTGATACTGAGAGAAATGAGGATGCACGTGACCAATTTTCTTCGTGTAGTCTGAAAGGAGAAATCTGCTTCCAAGAACACTCCCAAGCATCTGCAATATCCCAGAAAGAGTCTAGATTCTAGGAGTCTAAGGAGACATACCCATACTGGTTGGGTGTCCACTCTTTCACTATTTTCATCGAAGATCGGAGTCCATATTTTTAGCAATATAGGAATGGATCCAAAGATCTAGTGTTTCCCTAGAATTTTTCCAACATCCTCAACACAGTTGAACTTGAAGCCGAACCATCCCTTGGTTAGGGCACCGATTTCTAGTTCATAGTGTAGGATATCCATCCAATTCTTCCTGGCCCAATCCTCTAAACTCTTTGAGCTAGGGTTTCATCCCCTAATTTTCCCCACCAGGGACATCTATGACATGTTCCTTGCTTCTCCTATCGATATGTTAACTCTGTTGATAAGATTAAAGGGCTCTTTTGTAGAGGTTAGGCACTTATTTTTTCCATTGTTTCTAGGGTTTCATTCAAAGGCATCATTTACGCCCTACAAAACCTTCATGTTCTCATTGCAACTTTTATTCGATCCGGAGCTGGGTACCCTTGCAGATCCACCGATCTTAGAAAAGATTCAATAAACCCTTCCATACTACGAGTTTCTTCCTCTACATTGTGAGCTGAAAGATCCGCGGGTTCAAGGAGGGAGTTGAGCCATCCCTCTTCTAGGATCTCAAATCCATTAAGCAGGGTTGGGTTAAAGAATCGGCAGATTCAGAGCGGGATTATCGTCGATTTTTGTATTGAGAATGGTAGACCAGATAGGTGACTAAACACTCAGTTGGTATTGATATGTGGAACAGAGAGAGTAAAAGGGTTTCCTCCAAGCTGTGGGTTGATCGGTCTAACATCCAACGGTCATTGTGGAACTTCTGCGGTGTGCTCTAGTAGAAAATCCAACGATCGGTTGTTAACCTCTATTGCCATTGACCCTTCTAAAACGGTTGAGATCACAGTTGTCTTGGTTTCGGTGTGAGGATCATTTGTGACAATGAGAGGTTCACTACTTGTGGACGGTGAGGTGAAGACTATTTCCCCCTACCACTGGTCTTCTATATAATCTACTAGTTCATCATCACCATATGTCATCTGTCAACTGAGTATCTTGGAGTAGGAAAGCGACTCATAGTTTCGAGGTCCTTGGTTTTCAGAGGTTGCATCTGCAGCCCCTCAATGCA